>CAODLS010619378.1:0-20862 GCA_948243855.1 Flueggea neowawraea
CCACCAACCCTAACATGATTTCCACGATAACCTGAATTTAAAAAATCAAATGATGATGTTGCAGGACTATGATTAGCTCGACTAATAACATTCATATAAGAACTGTATGATTGCAGTTTCATGGCAGGTGTAATGGAATTACAGACTGATTTGAGCCTAGAAAATCTCAACCTTCCGGCCATCATACGAACCAAAGAAACCCAAAATAATGTGTCAACAAGTTCTTAAAACATAATTCAAGAATAATACATCCTTTTCGACTTTCCAGAACAGTCAATCTGCAAAACCCACCAAAAAAAAAAGGATAAATAAGCAAATCAAACCAAACTTAATAAGTCAAAACAATCGCAACAATCTCAAAAACAGAAATGTACCCACAAACCCCAAACCCTCTACTGATGCTAGAAAAGTAAAGCGTCGTGAAATTAAGTGGAATTCGAACTTTCTGTTGTTTTTCTCGTTCCAGATTTTCCAAGGAAACAAACAGGAAAAAAAATAATAAAAAAGACAAAGTCGGTAACTTACAGAGCGCAGTGACTACTGATTTCTGGGTTTACGGGTAGACTTGTTTTTGAACTACCGGATCCTTTTCTTGGTAGAGAAGACAGATCGGCAATACGCTTATTTTCGCTCGACGCTGGCTAAAGTGTTTTTTTTTCTCAAATTAAATAATAAAAATTAAAAATTAGTTTTCTTAATTAATATTAACAAAACAGTCGCCTAACTGAGTTGGTATTTCCTATTGAATCCATATCAACTCAAACACTTAAACTAGTATTCTTTTCAAATCAAAATTCGTGTAGAGAAACAAGTGTGTTCGTACAGTCGCCTTCCTGGTCTTTTGTGCTGTTTCTCTCTAAACATAAAACACGAAACCAAATAGCCGCTTAGGTGCATTCATGGATTACTTTAGTATGAAAGTTTTTTCACTTTCAACAATTTTGTCTTCTCTATTTCTCGCCTCTCTTTTCTTCGTCTCAATCACATTATTTTCTCATCCGACATTCTTGTATTGTTATAATTATTCTTCCAGGCAAATTTCTGAAATCAATTCTGTCATAGAGCACCAACAAGGGCAGAAACAACCTGAAAAAGTGATCCTGCCGCAGGAGACTTCGTGGTGGTGAAAACAATCAAGTTACAGAGAAAACAGGGCTAAAGCACATTGTTTTCGCCATTGCAAGCTCTGTTGATACATGGAATCACAGGAAAAACTACATTAAGTTATGGTTCAAACCGGACAAAATGCGTGGCCCAGTTTGGTTAGACAAGCCTCTTAACAACACCACAGATTCTGATCAATTTCCTGAAATAAAGGTCTCAGCTGACACATCAAGATTCAAGTACACAAACCGGGAAGGATAACGGTCCGCGATTCGAATAACACGGGTAGTTGCGGAGACACTGAGGCTTGGAATGGAGGATGTGAGGTGGTTGGTAATGGGGGACGATGACACAATGTTTGTTCCAGAGAATTTGGTCAGAGTTTTAGACAAGTTCTATCATAACGAGTTATACTACATTGGAAGTAGCTCAGAAAGTCACATTCAGAACATCAAATCATTCTCGTATAATATGGCTTATGGTGGAGGTGGCTTTGCAATTAGTTACCCATTGGCGGTGGCTCTTGCAAAAATTCAGGATCAGTGCGTTCACCCAAGTCTTTATGGTTCTGATGATAGGATTCATGCTTGCATGACTGAACTTGGTGTTCCTCTCACCAAACATACTGGATTTCACCAGGTTAGTTTATTATTGATTTTTTTTTTCGTTTTTTATTTGGTTTGTTTTCAAATTTGGAATGTGATTATCCATTGTTATGTGATTTATGAATTCAAACGTAAAGATAATGGATTTGGTTGGATTTTGAATTCAGTTGGTTCGCTTACAGTAAGCAACGGAGTCTACCAATTTATTTTGTAGTTCTTGATGCTCTTGATGTGCTCACCCTCATTTTCTTTGTCGGGAGTGGTTGGGAAGGTGATTTGGAACAGTACCATCATTTATTAGAATAGTCTTTTTCATAAATGGATAATTTGTAATCACACCCTTGATTAGCTTTCTTAAACAAGCTCATTTGGAACATGGTAGTTTGAAAATCGAGTCCTAAAAGTAGCTAGATAATTGTTGATATGATTTATGACTTTATAATATGTTTGCGATTAAAATGTCCTCGAATTTTATGAATGATTTTTATATTTGTTTAATCTTGCATAATGGTCTGTGAGAATCATCAAACAGTTATTTTGATAACTTATTTTCCATGTAAGCTTCTTCATTTTTGTTTTTGGAAGCTTCTTCCTGTAAAAAATTTATAACTGTAAGTATTTTTTTTTGCTTAAAAAATTTATGCCATAATAGATGAAAAATAGGTTGTGACAAATTAAGGTGGCATAAAATAATAATAATAATAATAATAATAAATAGTGAGACCAACCTTTGCTTTTTTTTTTTACAATAGCTCTCATCAAAAATTGAACTCCATTTTTTCTTGAGACACTTTTTTCGTAGGTAGTAATATTAAATATATTACATGTTTTAGTTGAATGTTACATCTTATTTTAATACTTGATTTTATAACAGTTTGATATTTTTTTTGTCGAACTATAACAGTTTGATAGACATGGAGATGCAAGTGGGATTCTTACTGCACATCCCGTTACACCATTAGTCTCTCTTCACCATTTAGACGTAATTGGATCAATATTTCCCAACACAACCCAAATCGAAGCTCTACAAAGGCTCACCATTCCGATGGGATTAGACTCGGCTTCCCTAATGCAACAATCTATTTGTTACGACCAGACTCGTCGTTGGACTATATCAGTGTCTTGGGGCTATGCCGTCCAAGTAATTCACGGCGAAATTCCTCCCCAAGAGATGGAAGTGCCGCCAAGAACATTCATTAATTGGTACACAAAACCTGATCCTACTAACCTATTTACCTTCTCATTCACTACTCGTCCTAATGGCCTGCATTGTCAACACCCATTTGTGTTTTTTTTTTTGTCTAACGCAATATATGATGACACTATAAATCAGACTATTAGTCAATATGTTAGGCCTAAGACTCGTAATCCAAGATGCAGGATGAAAATTCCGGATCCTTCCTCAAGTTTTCAGATCGAGGTTTATAAGAGACCTAAACCAACTCTATGGGACAAGATGTGTAATCAAAATTAAAAAAAAATGACTACAATATTACTAAATTATAAATTTGTATAGTCGTGTTTACTTTGAAATTGCAATGTTTGGTTTGCTTGTGAAGGTACTAACAAGTAATGTTGTTGTGTGTTTTTATTTTGAATAGTCTCCAAGTAGAAATTGCTGTAGAATCTTGCCTACGAAAAAGAAGGCCACTTTGGCGGTTGAAGTTGGAGTATGCAAAAATAACGAAATTATTGAGACATAGGGAGAGGAGAATGGATTTTTTTTCTTTTCTTCACTATGAATGAGCATTGACCCATTAGTCTTAGATTCATACTAACCAAATTTAGATTTTTTTAGAAATAGTTTGTAATAAAATATTAGAATATTAAACATTTTTAAATTTGAGTACTTTTTGGTTAGTTATTGGTGATTAATAGCCTTTTCCATTGAAATCATTACCCAATTTCAATAGTTGTTGACAAAGTTTCACCATTATTTTTTTAAAAGTCGTTTATTTTTTTTCTATTGCAATTGAATATATACATATATATATATATATCATACTGTTCTTTTTTATTAAATTTTTTTATTTTTTAACTGAAAAATTTAAAATTTATTTAGGTTTTACATTTAATCTCCATCAGAAACACTCTCTTTCTCTTCTCTCTTATTTTCTATAGAAAACTTGTTTTCAGTTTTTTGAAATGAACAAATTTTTTAAATGTTTTCAATTTCTAAAAAATAAAAACAAAGCAGAAAATAATTTTTTTCAAACTAAGCATAGTCTTAATTATTTTTACGTTTTTTACTAGTAGTAATTTGGTTTAGTCTGTTGAGCAAGCATGTGGGAAAAGAGGGACTGGGACGCAGCGTTTTGACGAAGTCTCCGTCAAGAGCAAGTCAACGCTTGAAGGACACAGCTCAAAAGTGGCACACCGGGCCCTACCGTAACGCGTTGATAAATAAATTACCTTGAAAAGTTTGGATAGGACGGTCCTTCTTCATTTTTGACGTCTTTACTCCACATAATAAGAATATTTTCCTTGCCATCCTTAAGGTTTTCCTAATTCTCTAAACACATCTCTGAATTGGAAATTACTCGAATTACTCCTTCAGTTGATCTTTCCTTACATGCCTTTTAACTGTTAATGCTAGACAATTATGCCACAAAATGAACAAGTTGTCTTTATATTATTTACTCTTTATAATTTTTATCTTCATACATGTTGTTGCCTCAAAAAATGAACAACAATAATTATAAAAACTCGAAGAACTTGAACAATCGAAAAATGTGAATATGACCTCGATACCTGAAAATACAAAATAAGATGAGGTTGTGATGCTCACCGAAGAACCTCCGATGCTCAAGTCAGTAGCAATTTCAACAGAGTAATGGTGTGAGTGGTGAGTAGAACATACATTTGTTAGTTGTCCTCATCGCTATTTATAGTGTAGAAATTAGTGACTGGATGTTGCAATATCTTGTAACGGTCAGCATTGATGATGATGTGTAACGTTTCAATTACAACCTTAAATGTGTTGAATGTGTTTTATTACCTATGTCATATCAATATCTTTTAATTCAAACCATCCATACACACATATACACATGCACACGCTTTCTCTTATACACAATCACCATTGCTACCACCACATCTCTCTTTCTCTTTTGCTCTCTGCTCCTCTCTCTATCTTTATCATTATTATTTTCGTCACTTTTTCCCTATATTTCTTTTTATATATCTTTGTTGTCTCATCTTTAATTGTAGCACTACTTTTTTGTGTGCATGAGTGTATTTTTAATAAGGACAATTATGAAGGGTAGTGCATTAACTAGTGTGTTTGTAACGAAGGTCGGATTCAATTTTGTTGTGACTGTTGGTTTTCGGTTTTTGCGTTGTGGTTTCTTGGTTGTTGTGAGATTGAAGCAAGAGGCAATGTTTTACAAGGAAAAGAAAGATTCAGCTATGGTGGAAGTGTATGTGCCTTTGAAGGCCATTTCTGGTGAAGATAAAGCGGTAGACTTGAAAAAATAAAAATGAAAATGATTTTAGTAACAGGAAGATATAGTAAAGTGAAGATAAAGTGGTAGACTCTAAATCTTTTCAAGGTTGTCAAATTTTCAAATAATTTCTTTCTTTTTTTTTTTGGTTAAAGTTGTGCGAAAAAACAGAAGGTCTCGTGATAAATTTACCAAACCCAAGAAGACATGCGACTCCATTTTCTATTTTTTTTTTGTTAAAATATCGTACTGTGTTCGTATTCATAATTTTGAATTGAAACTACAAAGACTTCTTCACATGCTTTTAGTGTGCTTTATAATTTCTAATCACATTTGATGTTGAAGTGGATCACAACATCAGGATTAATTATAGATGTTGCATTATGCAATTTTTAAATCCATTGACCATTTCCACGAAACAATTGAAAAAACCCCCCAAAAAAAAGAGGAGCTTTTTGTAAGTATTTGTCGGTGATGTTTTCGTTTATTCTAATTTTGTACTCGTTTTGTCTCATTTTTGTTCTCATCTGTACTTGATTTATTATTATTTTGTATTTATTTTTTGTATCTGGAATAATGAGAAAAATTTGTTCTTATTTTGTACTCATTTTCGTAACTGAAATAATGAGAACAATTTGTTCTCGTTTTATACTTATTTTCGTATTTAGAATAATAGACCAGTTTATTCTCGTTTTGTACTCATTTTATCATGTGGTCAAACTATCTAGGATGTAGTCAACACACGTGGTCAACACATTTTGAATGTTCTTGTATTTTAGAAATTTAAATTATTTTTTAAAATTTTTTCTGTAATTATCCCCATAATAGTTAAGGAGTTTTCTTAAATTTGTGACAAATATATCCTTAATTATTTGACAAGTGACATTTTAATGTTAAAAAAATTAAATCAATATATATATTTAAAGTTGGAGATTTAATATTATTGTTATAATTTTTATTGTTAAAGTCTTAATATCACTATTAAACTATTAAAGTGTCAGTTATGAAGAAAACATACCTATTGTAAATTTCCCAATTCATCTTTGCATCTTCCTCTGCCAAACGTTTCTAACTTTTTTTTAATTGGGCTCTATCAAACGTCATTACCCGGGCGGAACCCACAAATAGCCTCTCCTAAACTTGTAACTTTTTTTCTCTTGAGTCTTTTAACTTTACAACCTTGTTAATAAATTTTTAAACTAATTAATTTCACTATATTAAAAATAAATTCATTAAATTAGTCACATCAGTTAATAGTATTAGATAAAATTAAGATCGAATTTATAAATAAGCCATCCAATTTGTAATTTATTTTCCTTCAATCTCTCCCAGTACAAACATATATTTAATTATTTCGCTTATTCTTTCAACAAAAAATATATTCGATAACATATAAATATTAAACATAAATATTTTGATCTATTTAATAACATATAAATATTAATTATTATTTCACATATTCTTTCAAAAAAAATATTTTGATATATTTTATAATATATAATTATTAAACATAAATATTTTTTTTATTTTTTCATACTTTATTATATTTTACTATACTTTTACAAAAACAATAGTAATAAAATTTAATTATAATTAGTAAATATATTGATTGATTAAATAAACAAATATATTGTAGTAACAACGCCAAGAAATAACACTGCAAATGGCATTGGGTTGAACTCCACACCCAACGTCATTTCCAATTTTTGCGCCAATTTGGTGTGCCTTGGAGACTCTCTAAAAACGTTATCCTACATGTCTCATTTAACGGATTTGACCTTAACAGGGTGAAACATACAACCTAGTGCCATTTTTTGGCATTGCTACAATATATTTGTATATTTAATTAATTAATATATTTACTAATTATAATTAAATTTTATTACTATTTTTTTGTAAAATTATAATAAAAAAAAAAAAAAATACAAGATCTACAAATTTAAAATATAAACACATTCATATCAATGTAATTTAATATAAATAAAAATATTCTACTATAGTAAAATTAAATTTACAATTAAAATATATCAAAATATTTTTTTGAAAGAATAAGTGAAATAAAAATTAATATTTATATGTTATCAAATATATTTTTTGTTGAAAGAATAAATGAAATAATTAAATATTTGTGTGTACGGAAGGGTTTGAAGAAAAATAAATTACAAGTTGGAGGGCTTACTTATAGGTTCAGCCTCAACTTTTTCTAACACCGTTAGCTAACGTGATCAATTTAACGGAGTTGTCCTTAATATGATGAAATTGATAAGTTTAAAGGCTTATTAGAAAGATTATAAAGTTAAAGGGTTTAAGGGAAAAAAATTACAAGTTCATAGGACTGTTTATCGTTCGGTCTATTTTTTTGGTACTCAATTTTCTATTTCTTACCAACAAAATCTCTTGCAAACAAACAAATTGTCTTCCAACGAGCTTATATTTGAAGAGATGTAAAAAAGAAACCAAGGAATAAGCTCCATCAAACCGATGATTAGAAAGCAGGTTGAGGATGAAATAGGAAGAATGTGTTCAAAGGGGAAAAAAAGGATGAAATCTGAAGAAAAAACAGAAGTGTGGGTTGTTTAGGAAAACTTTTTAGAGTGGAAGGCGTGTTGGTTGGGGATAGGATGAAAGCGAACACACCTAACCTCAGGGGCTAACTAACAAAATTCCCAAACCCCAATAAAACCATAATTAGCGCGGGAGATTAATCAAATTTGATTCCAAACCAACCTTCTACACCCTTTTCTCCCTATCATCAAAATCCTCATTACCCCTTTAACCCTCTCTTTCTCTCTCTTCATAACCATAACATTCCTTCTTTGCACAGAAAAACACACAGAGAGAGAACTGGCAGTGACGGTTTTGTACGGAGAAGATATCTTATACCAACAAAAAATCTTGCGTTACTAATCACTTACAGTTTAATTCTCTCTCTGAAAAAGGACGACTTTGTGATTTTCTTTTAATGGCGGATCTGTACGGAGGAGCGGCTCCATCACCTGCATCTGAGCCCGGAGAAATCTCCAGTTTCCTCCAACAGCTCCCCCATAATTCTTCCTCCTCCGTCACTGCTGCAGCCGACTTAATGGATTGCCACCACCGCTCCTCCGAGTAATCCGATCCCGGCGGGTATTTCTCCAAGCAGAGTGTGGATAATGCGGCGTCGTCTGGAGTCCCGAAGAGGAGAGGTGTCTCCGTTGAGAGCGATCTTAACGACTTAAGTTTCGACAGCGAGGTATTTCGTTTAGTTTGGTTATGTGGACACAATGCTTGTTTATGTGTTAAGGCTAATTGCTTAAAATCTGTTCGGGGTTGCAGAGACCAGAAGGGTGGTTCCAAGGGGTCAGAGTTGCCGTCCGACACGGTACGACCTCGGAGTTCGACGAAGAGGAGCAGGGCTGCTGAGGTTCATAATTTGTCCGAAAAGGTTAATCTTTCCTTCCTAAAGTTCCAATCTTTTTTGTTTAAGGTGATGAAGGCGAAATTTTGTAATGGGTTTGGTTTGAAGATGAATTTTTTGGTGCAGAGGAGGAGGAGCTGGATTAATGAGAAAATGAAAGCTTTACAGAACCTGATTCCTAATTCTAACAAAGTGGGTTTTTTTATTTATTTATTATTAATGACCTCCTGTTTTAAATCTGAAAACTTGATTAATGTTTAGGAGGAATTAATTTCTTTTGGTTTGGTTTTAATGTTTGTGATAGACGGATAAGGCTTCAATGCTGGATGAGGCAATTGAGTATTTGAAACAGCTGCAGCTTCAAGTACAAGTGAGTGCTTACTTTCATTTGTCTCTTGTTTTAGTGTCGAGAGAATTGTGCGTTTGTGACTATCAGTTTGGTTGTCTTTTCATTTTATTTCTGGCATTTTTAGCATATACCATACTGTGCATTTCTGAAGATTAGGGACCATTAGAATGCAAGTTTGCAACAACTGTTCCATGTTTAAGATGCAGGGTCATCTAGTTTCTGGCTTATAATAGAGGACTGTTGTTTCCTTCTTAAGAGTTTCCACAATGGATTCTTTTGTATGATTTGGACTTTAGATATTTAGTGTTTTGCCTCTGAATGCAACGCTAAGAAAGAAGACTGGGGAGGGTAAACATGAATTGTGGCTCTGATTCGGCACTGCTATGCTACTGCTGATTCCTCTGAAAGAGAGGAAATTGTGATTTTCTTTGTTAATATGGTAAAAGGAGGAAACATCTTTTGTTGATGGACTCACTTTTAAAGTTGACTTGAAAATATCTGCTTGAAGTTTCTGGTAGAGATGGCATCTTTATATTCGGTACCACCTTGTACCATGAGATCTCAAATTAATCAGCAAATATGATGTTGACTGGACACTCCATTATCCTACCAAGTTGAGATGAGCTGACTGCCTCAAGGTTAAATCATATTGGTGTTCTACTTTTTGTTCTTTTTTTTCCTTTGCTTTTGTGGCTGCAATGAGATTAGCCTTTAGATGCCGTCAAGTTTAGACAGAGAACTACTTAATATTTTCCCCATCTACATTAGTTCCTGTTGTGGTACAGTATCCATTAGTCTGTCTGTGTTTGTTCTACAGCATATCCATTCTGCAAAGATTTTTGGTGTAGGTTGGAAAAACTCGATTTATCTGGACAAGTACTGAAAGACTGGAAAGGAAAACACAATTCTAGTTTTAATTATTTTATTAATTGTGATTTGTTTGCAGATGTTAACAATGAGAAATGGTTTGAGTTTCCACCCGTTGTCCTTACCAGGAGTATTACACCCAATGCAACTACCCCTTGCTGGAATGAGCTTTGATGAGGAAAATGGATTGTTAAACATGAATCCGGTGGCAGGTACATTTTCTGCAAATGAAGAACCCTTGGCGCAACCTGGTCTTACTCTTCCAGAGCATCGCGGCATCCCAAATCCGTCAGTTGCTATACCTTCTGGGGCAAATATCAATTCTTCAGAAACATCCTTTAGTTTTGAACCACTTATTCAGGCTCAGTATGGACCATTCAGTCTATCAACTTCATCAAAGGTAACTTTAGTATGTCAATAAAATGTTGCTTTGTCTGTCAGGATTAGCTCCTCAAATTTTCTTGTATTGTGAAGGAAATATGCTGGGAAGGCCCACCGCAAGCACAACTAGATATGAAAGCCTCTTCATCTGGTGTGTCCTAGGTGAGAGTTTACTCCAAATGGCAGCACGAATGAGCTTGCTTGACAATTACAATTACCTCTTTTTCTTTTTTTCAGATACAACATAAGTTGTGAATCGCTGACCTTTTAACTTTTGGTGCAGTCATTTATGTTGTAAGAAGTTCATACACTCGTTGGAACAAACCTGTTGATAGTCTTAACTTCAATAGAAATGTTTGTTCAGAATTCTTATTCGTAGAATTAGTTGGTTGCTTTGCTTACTTATGTTTTTGGATGAGTGGCGCTGTAACCATCTTTTTCTAAAATGGAGATAGTGATGCAGAAAAATGAAGTGTAACCATTTTTTTCAACGTCTGCCATTGCTACTTTAGTTTGTGCTCATCCTATTTTGTCGTCAATGGTATGAATATGAATGATTTTTGACTTCTCAGGGTTATAAATTGAAATAAGGTACATTTGGTGTCTTTTTTATAAGACATTTCATTTGCTCCTAGTCTCTTATTAGATCAGAGTTGACTTCAGTTCAATAAGCTGCAAGCTCATTAGTTTTTTCAGTTGTAACTTTTAAGGCAGAGGAGGAAAATGTGTACGTGTAAGCGCGACGAAAATGCCAATTATGATTGAATTAAGCTTTGATGGTATACATATATGGGGTGAAAAAGAAATGGTGAGACCAGAAAATTCAAATGCAGAGACAAAGAAATGGCAGAGATTGAAGTGGGTTCAAAATCATAGTTGACACAAGTTACGTTTTAACTTTATATATTGGCGTTTATATTAGCAAAAGGCTGTAGTTACATTACAATCGACATAATGATGATTGGTCTCATATCAAACCAAAATGCTTCAGCTTTGCTAATCATATCGACCCTTTCTTTAATCCGTAGAGAATCTTCAAAAAGCTTAGTAAGTTACAAATATAGCAAAAGAAAAAGCTTCTGAAACCGAAATGTTTGTTCTCTTATGACATAGAAAAAGAGCTCTTTTAGGGGGGAAAAAAACAAAACGTGAAATGAGGGAAATTTTTTGCAAGCTTAGCTAGCCGTGAACTGTGATTGTAAACCAAGCAATGTAATTGCCGCTCCCGAAAATCTTCCATCAAATTTAGCCGTCGAAAGTAAAATTACAAAAAAGCACTTAATATAAATCCTACTCTCTCGATCTATTAATATTAGACTTAATTTCAGTATTAATAAATTATAAGGTCATTGATATTAAAATGCACTTTTTAACTACTACTTTCAAATTTGTATCCATTTTATTATGTAATAATAACAATTAAAAAAATAACAATAATTAAAAGTGGCAAGAGATGGCTGCCATATTAGAAAGTCGGTGATGGGGATGAATGAAAATAAAATAAGGAGCCCATAACAAGTGGACCCACTTTAAGAAATGTTTGCAAGGTAAGAACTTTAGGTTTCCGTTTTTTGTTTGAAAGCCAGAAAAACGACACACAGTCTCATGATTGTATTTTGGTATTTCATTGGAACCCAATTCATCATCGCCTCGTCACCTTTCCGCCACCTTTTCTTTTGCTTCATTTCTTTAAAAACAAACCCTTCTTGCATTCCTGTCTGTTAATTTCTTGTCCATTACGAGTTCAAATTAGCCAGCAGAAGATTCATACACCTTAATAAATGTTTGGACAGAACCCATTTATTGTCATGTAATAATACAGAAAACCCTTACAGTAGAAGTGAGAGTAATTAGAACCTTAAAGCACATAATTCAAGCTCTGATCATCGTAGCCTGGTGGACATGGAAGTGGAAAAGGTGGTGGGTCAAAAGAGATCAAGTAGAAAGACTGGAAAGTGTGGGGATCAATCTGAGCATGAGACACATATATGGACCGAGAGAGAAAGAAGGAAGAAGATGAGAAATATGTTCTCTAATCTTCATGCCTTGCTTCCTCACCTTCCTCCCAAGGTATTATTACTCCAAAATTTTGTAATGAAATTCTTAGCAAGAAATAAATGCTACGTATATCCATGTTTTCGTGTATATATTTCAAACGATACTACTTTAATTAGTCCTATAAAAGACTAATGGAGAAAATTAATTAATTCTGTTCATAATTTTGTTAGAGCATCCATGCTAAACCTTTTTTTTTATTTTTTTTGATGAATCATCCATACTAAACTTATTGTTAAACAATTTAAATTCTCGTGTATGAACAATTTGATGTAATTTCTTTCGGGTTTTTTCAGAAGCAATTTCACAAGCAAATAGCATACAATTTTTGGATTAAGGGGCTCCAGATCGGTTGTTAAAGATTATGTTTCATCACAAGTAACATCCACAAAAGTTAATTGGCGTTGCGTTAATTAATGCTTAATTTATGAATTCAATTAAATCTTTGCATGATATTTTTCTTCATATGAATCCAATTTCTGGCAGCATGAAATTGATCATAATATAAAATTTTCAGTCTTAAAGAAAAGGTCGAGAGTTCAATTTCTAAAAGAGTAAATAAAATAACTTTTTTTAGAGGATTCCACATTGTTTAGTTTGCAGTTTTTGTTAAATTTAGTTTTCACTTTAAACATGGATGAATATATCTACAGCTCATGCATAGTTGTGCATGACAAAAGCCAATTACCAATAATTTTTGTCTCAACCATGTTAAGATTAGTATACATGTATCTTAACAAATACATTGCTAGCTATTGCAATTTAACCACATTTAAGAAACGAGGATTTTGTGAAAGATTTATATATTTTATGATTCGCAACGATTCTCTTCTGTTTGCAGGCAGATAAGTCCACCGTTGTTGATGAAGCAGTGAGATACATAAAGTCTCTCGAACAAGAACTACAAACACTAGAAAATCAAAAACTTGAAAAACTCCAACATGGATCAACTATTCTGGAGTGCGAAGGATCAGTTATTAGCGCACCAGATACACAAATCAGAAAAGCAATGGAATCAAGGAAAGCATTTTTATCTGTTCAGGGACAATCAAACAACTTTCCAACAACTATTAATTCGCTTCCTGCCCCTAATTCTGATCAGACATCATGCTTCGAGACATGGTTTTCACCAAATGTTGTGATGAACATGTGTGGTGATGATGCACAAATCAGTTTGTGTTCTACTAAGAAGCCAGGCTTGCTTACTTCCATTCTATGCATACTTCAGAAGCACAATGTTGATGTTGTGTCAGCTCATATCTCTTCAGATCACCATCGTAGCATCTACATGATCCATGCTCGGGTGAGCTGTGTGTGGGAAAAGAATATTGAACTAATTATATACGTTGGCTTCTTCAGACTAGCCACTTTGTTATTAATTATTAGTTATTTTTACATATACAGGTTGTTGGAGGTTCATGCAAGTATGCATTGTCGGCTAAAGACACATTCGAGCTAGCTGCCGGAGAGATGAATTTATGGCTTTTGTCATGTTGATTCTGGAATGCAATATTATATGCACCGAGTTCTACCGCCTTTAGAGTAAGATGGTGCTTTTTCTTTTTCCCTGAGAAAACAATACACATACTTACAATTAATATATAGTTGGAACTTCGATGTGCATGCCAATTTCGGTCGATTTAATTATTAGTCTATTAATTAAAATACCCCAAATTATAGTCACACCTTTTCGATTGAAATCTCAAATCCTCCTGCTATATTTTTCTGAGAGTTGGCTATAATAATATCTCAGGTTTCACTTATTACCAATATTTTCTCATGACTGAGATATCACGTACATAGATTGTATATAACTACACTACATGTGCTTGGAATTCGGCAGTGTGATGCTGAAAGCTTGAAAATAGAATGAAAAAGGCCTCTCTCATGCCCTGTCTTAAATAAGTAATAATTGATCGAAAGTTCCTGGTGTTGAGACTGAACGACCAAATGGGTTGGCTTAGAAGGAAACATCAGCTTTAGTGTATTAAATCATGTGAAGATGACAGTTGACACCGGTAGAGATGCATCAACTTCTTATTTACTACCATATTAACAAGTACGAACCAAAGAAGTGGGACATCATGGTATGAACCAAACAAGTGGGAAATCATGGGAAATGCTTGCAGGGACGTTTGAATAGGACTACAAAATAAAAAAAACATGGTGCTTAATGCTTATTAACATACTATTGCTGTATCACAATTATGATATTGATGCAAGCTAGTAACGTGGCCGCAGGACCCCAAGAGAACTGCATGGACACCCAGTTGGCTTTGTTTCATTCGCTTGTTCAGAGAGAGAGTCTCTATCTTCAAGTAATGACAACATTATAAGCTTTTTTGTTTTATTTTAGTAAAAGGGCAAGCAAAATTGAGCCTCAACTCCTGTAATGCCTTCATTTTTTTAAAGAAGAAAAAATTATAATCATGAAATGGGTCATTTTTTTTTTAATAATTCCAACCAGCCAGACACAGGCATTGCATAAAGAAGCAACAAGCTTTTCACAGTAGCAATCGTCAAGTGAATGCAATATACTGGCTGTTTGTCGAGTAGCAATGACTCGTAAACGGAACATCTAATTATTAATATTGATATTGATTATACTTGAAAATCTATAAAATTTAGTAGGAGGGTTGGATTTACGAAGAACATTATGTGAAAAATTTATCGATGAATTTGTAATTGTTTGATATTGGAATTAATTTTAACATGGAGTGGTTGAATATTCCAATTTTGAAAGCGAAAAAGCTTAGATCTTGGTTGCCACCTGGTGGCAGAAGGGATCGGAGGTGGTTCGATTATGCGACCAAATGTGGAGACAAGTTGAAAGGGACCAGGGGTGCAGAGAGTGGGTCCAGGCTTAAGTTGGTGGGAAGATGGATCAGAGTTGGGCCCAAATAGACAGCCCAGAATGACGTTAACAGGTATATTGGCATAATGGCATGTGTAGCATTTGGCAAAATTGACAGATGCCATAAGGGAGCGGGTATCGTTTTCATTCCATTAAAATACTCATCAAAAATAGCGCAAAGAAAGGTTGCCTAAATAAACATAGCTCGCAATGTTCGATGCCCGTGTCACGGCAGCATTAACACCTTATGTTGTTTGTAATTCAGAGTATTTAAAGTCGTCTTATAAGATGCATGTTTAATATTTTTATTATTATTTTATTAAAATTCTCAGTTATTAATTCTTCAGTTTTCTCATCCGTAACTCAGGAGTTACTTTAAGAGTCTCGCAGGACGCCTACTCAACTTTTCACTAAACACAATTTAATTTTAATCCCCTAACTTTTATCTACTACTTTATTTAATACTTTATATCCCAAATTCATTAAAATAAAAAGTGTTCATTCAAATAAAAATAATTCATTAAAATAAATATATTATATTAAAATAAAAAATATATTAAAATTAAAAATACATTAAAATAAAGTTCATAATTTCTTAAAATAAAATAATAATATATGAAAATAAAATTAGGTATTATTCATCACGATTGTTCTATAGATGCTCTATCAAATCCGCTCAAAGACGATAATTCTTCAGCAGGATCATTCCAAATAGATTGCTTGAAATTATCTCGATTTTTTTGTATTCCTCGTCATCAGAAGAGAAGGAAATATTTGCAAGTACAAATTCTTTCATTGTTTTGTTTTTGTTGTTTGAAAAATAATCGGAAAAATCGTTGGGATCCATTGAAAAATATTTGGAGAAAAATTTTAAGAGTTGAGAGAGTTAATAGGAGAGAAATGAGTGTTTGAAGTGAAGAAATGATAGAAAAAAATATGTTTATAGGGGTATTTATAGGAAAATGGGTAAAACTAGCCGTTAGGGACCAAAAGGGTAATTTTTTTGCCCACAATGGTACTCCAACGATAATATTACCGTTGGAGTAAATCTGACCGTTGGATCAATCGGACCCAACGGTCAAATTTAAATATTTAAAAAAAAAGGTAAATGTATGGCGCAGGGCCCCTATCGAATGTAGTTCGTCATTCCGCAGGAGAACGGGCTACCAGATCCCGATCTACTGAGCTAGGCCCGTTCCTAGTCCCGTTGTAGGCAGCCTTATTATGGGGCCACTAGGTTGCAGCAAAAGTCAACAAGCATCTACCTTCTAAGTGATACTATAATGAGGACCCTTAAAAGAGTTTTTATTAAAAACTCAAATTACTTAATTTTAGTCTCAATTATTTAATTTAAGGGGATGATTACTTAATTGTAGCTCTAAAAATTACTTAATTTTGAATGTCGTTACTTAATTTAGCTATCGGTTACTTAATTTTGATTGCTACTTAATTTTGTGATAAATTAAGTAATTATAACTGTTACTTAATTGTTACTGAAATTACTTAATTTAAATCTTAGTTACTTAATTTACTAAATAAGTCCTTATTGCTGACTCTTTTTAGGAATTCTCATTGTAGTAACACTCTACCCTTCTTGACTTCAATAATATTTTTCTATTGAATTCCTCACATCTAGATTCAGTATTTAATTAATTTCTTAATCATTATAATGCTCTAATCACTACAAATATATTCTCACTATTCGCACTAATAAGTCTCCACATAACTATATAAAAAAAGTCTATAGATGCATGAATAATTGAAGCAAATAATCCAAGACTCACCAAACTATATTTTACTCTTTGTAGCTTTGTGCCTTCATCTTAATGCTACTTATTTGTCATCCCGACTTTTGTATTTGTCTAATATGAGACTATTAATTCATTGTTTGGTTTAAATAAAATATAAATTTAATATATTGATCAGATACAGTAAAAAAACAATATTTTAGTAAATATGTAATATGTTATTTTTTTATCAGATGTCCTTAAATGGACTATATAATATCTATATATTAATATAAAGGAGAATACATACATTGAGATGTTGACAAGTGTCATCCTAAATAAACGATATTTGATGTCT
This sequence comes from Flueggea neowawraea, assembly GCA_948243855.1. Taxonomy (NCBI): domain Eukaryota; kingdom Viridiplantae; phylum Streptophyta; class Magnoliopsida; order Malpighiales; family Phyllanthaceae; genus Flueggea; species Flueggea neowawraea. The sequence continues at coordinate 17,141 of CAODLS010619378.1, forward strand.
TACTAATATTACATGTGTCATATAAATACGTGTCATAATAATAATAATAAATATGTTTACATTAAGCATTTATATCAATTAACTAATTTATATAGTAATTAATAAAATATACAATAAAAATTTAAAATATAAGAATAAATCTATTTTTTTAAATGAACTTCTATTGCACATTTTAAAAAATAAATACTATATACACATATTGTTTAATATTCACCACAACAATGTATGTTTTTTAAAAATATTTATATTATTTTCCATATCATTACTATTATTTTTATTTGATTCTATATATCGACATTTTTTTATCAATTTTAATTTCCCAAATGTCCATAAAAAATAATTTTCATAATTAAGTGCAATTTCTAAAATTGGTATTGTGAACTAATAAATTCACAATCAAATTGATTGTTATAGTAAAGTGTATTTTAGTTATTGAATTTGTTAATATTTCAATTAGAGATAAACGAATAGATTTAGTTTATGTAAGATCAACTTTTTGCTTTATTAATATTTTTTATAATTATTCCTTGACAATGTAAAATTTTATCGATTATGCAATAAACGATGATTGACTCAATATATCTTTTGACTAATTTCTTAACAAACTATATTAAATAAGTCACTTAAGAGTTTTTATCATGTTGTAATTCTTCAATCTCAGCAAAAATTACTGTTAAACATTGTCAAGCCACATTGGTTTATAATTGTCTCAATTTATTTTCACCTGAAGAGGTTTCAAGAGTTAAAAATAGGTATTTATTGAAGATTTTTATAAGTTACAAAAAAAAATTCTTCAAACTATATTTAAAAAATTGAATTTTCTAAACTGTATTAAAAAATTTAAAATTTAATGTGAGATTCACAATTGTATTATTTTATTTTAATTTTAAAATTTAAATTATAAAAACTTGAATATTCATAAGAAAATTAAAACATATTAATAATATCTGAAGCATCATTCAGAGTTTTATACTAGTGCTAATTTAAGTAATTAGATGAGCATGTTGTTAATATTGATATTTAAATTCAACCACTCTTATAATTTTGCACTTTTAAAGGGGTTTTTAAAATTTTGAATAATCTATATAATATATAAAAATGGAATATAATTTCATAAAAAATTGATATTTGACATCCTACAACTTTGACATGTGGTATTCTAATTGTATGACATGTGTCATTTTTCAATTAAAATATTGGGAGAATTATTACTTCGTCCCTGTGTTATAGTGCATTAGCCGTTTTCATTCCCCAGTTTTGAAAAGCCTTCTATTTCGTCCCTGTCGTTAGATGTCATTCTAAAAACTAACGAGACACGTCAGCATCGCTGACATAGCTTGTGGGACACATGTCACGTGTCTAAAAAGACACTTTTGCCCCCGTATTCATCGTTGTTGTTCATCTTCTCCATCTCTCTCGATTTTTCCAACAAACCAACAAAGCTAGATTAATCCACCTCCATAAGTTTGATTTCTTCTCTCTCTCTCATCCCTCTCTCTCTTAAAACCAACAAACCCAAATTAAAAAATTTCATTTCTTTAACAAACACAGTTGATACAAAATCCAATTCACCAAAAACAATTTCAATCGCAGATGAAAACAAAACATGATTCATCACATATTTATATTACAGTCGCAACAAAAGATCAGTCAATATAATTAAAATACAAATTCATCAAAGTGTTGAACCAAAATCAAAATTAACAAAATTTGAACCAAAAATCTGAAAATCGAACGAGAAAACTAACTAAATCCACAAATCCAAACAAGAAAAATGAAAATGAAACATGAAAAATTCTCCTGTCTTTCCAACTGCCTCCTCCACCACCAGTGGAACATCTGTAACTTCCTTATGCTCATAAGTCTTCACATTAGAATTGAAAGTCATTCCCTATCTAGATTTCAAGTTCAATTGTTCCTCGGAGGTATCCTTACACAAACCCACCCAAAAAAACCCATCAATAAAAAATCAATACCAAAAACTAAAATCAAAAGCAACGGGAGATAAAGAAAAGTTGGTTCACCATTAACAACAGTCCTTGCACAAAAATTGAGAGACCAAACCCAATCTAAAATTACAACCGAACCCGATCTCTTCACTCTTTTGTTTTTGTCCCTTAGGCCAACAACCAAGCTGTGAAGAGGACCAAACCCAAATCTGAAACGACGACGCTGCTTCTTATGTTCACTTTTTCGTTTGATTTTTTGAGGGAATTTGTTGTGGGTTTGGTATGACTTGAATCTATAGCATTGTTGAGGGAATTTTTTTGTGGGTTTGTTTCACACTTCAATATGGGTTTGGTTTGCACTTGCACTTGCAGTGAAAGATTGAGATAGAGAGAGAGAGACCGGAAAAAGAATGGCATATAGAGACCGAGAGAGAGGGGAGATACGAACGGAGTATAGAGAGTGTGAGGTGAGAGATATGTTGTAGAATTTCCTCATTAGTAGCATTGCTATCACTATCTTCACTAGCCTCTTCAACATCATGGTCTTTGCCACTCGGTCTCACTCCCCCTTCGGGAATGGAAAACCATTCTCATAACCGACATTCCGATACCATAACGAGTTTTCCACCAACTCGAGACCTCAAAACAATGCCCTTATCAACTGATTTTTTCACAACTTCAAGATTGACATAAAATTCACGAACCAAATTCTCATAAATAACATCAGTATATTTCAACAATTCACTCAATCCATACTGCCTAAACACAACTTCTAAGTCATAATCAACAACTCTCAGGCTAGTATAGTCAAAAATCATAAAAGGCATGAGATGTTATTTCTTGAGTATCTTGTTGTAGACATCTTGAGCCCTCAAAGAAACAAAGTGAGGATGGAGCAATAAAGAGTCATCATCGGGTATGGCACCAAATGGAGGTTGAGAAGCGGAGGCAGCAGATTTCTTCTTGGCCCCAGATGTGGGCTTGGTAGGACGAAAAAGGGGAAGAGAATCAATGTCTTGGTCTGCTAAAGGGTTTTGGGCACGTTTGGATGGGTGTTGAGGCATGGTGGGACAAAATTCACCAAGTGGGAAAGTGAGGGTGTGGAAAGATGCAGACGAATTTGAAGGCAAAACTGTTATTTTTGGATGAATGGGATGATGAAAATGAGTGTAAAATATAAAAAAAAAAATGATGAAGGTGGTGTGGATTTGGGATGGGATTCGAAGCTTTACTCGAGTAGGTTTGAGAAAATGAAGAGAGGAAAAGAAAGGGGTGGCGGGGTTTGCTTGAGTAGGAGGAACAAAAAATAACAGCTGAAAGGAGGTTAGAAAAAAACTGACCTGATTCCCGGTTACTCGAGTAGAAAGGTGGTTACTCAAGTAATATTGCTTTGTCACTCGCGTAAGGTCATTTGCTGCTTGAGTAAAAATAGTTCCAGATGCACACGTGATGTTCCCTGTTACTCAAGTGGGAGGAGTGTTACTCGAGTAAAAAACCAGTACAAAACCTCAAATTTTCAAAATTGAGTCGATCACTCGAGTAAGTCCAAATGTTGCTCGAGTGAGATCTTCGGCAAATCCAGGTAGAACCATAACGCCATGCTTTACTCGAGTGGGAATCCTTCTTACTCGAGTAAAAAGTGTCAGAAGTACAGAATTCATAATCTTACCACTTTCCAATCATAAAACAAGATAAAGTTGAATCTTAAATACCAAATTAGATCATTTTGCTGTGAGTGAATGCATATGTATGCAAATAATCAAACAATCAATC
>CAODLS010619468.1:0-10223 GCA_948243855.1 Flueggea neowawraea
GATTAATGAACCAATCCCAATCACCGCCCTCTCTCAACAAAATAGCCGCCGCGTGCAGGGTATTGGCAACCATTGTGGGTCCCCTATAAGTAACAAGATTAGCTTTTTTAATCATCTTTACATTCCCAAACCTGTTAAAAAAGGCATGATCCGTTACAAACTTCTGCAGATCCAACCGCTCCTCGGCAGAAGACTCTCTATCCAAATGCACGACGTAGCAGTTATTGGGGTGATAGAGAGCCTGGAGGGTCCGCTTCAGCATCTTTCCGTCGCCAGCGGAGCCGGAGATTAGGTAGGCGAAGCGCGGCGGTGGAGGGAGGGTGGAGACGGGGATGGGTTGGAGCTTGGTTTCGACGAATCTGGAGCTGGAGATTAAGGAAGAACGGTAGATTGGGAGCAATGGAGAGCCGTCAGGAGAGCTTAGAGTGGTCAAGAAGAGTAGAAACAAAGAGACAATTGAGCCGATGGCGAGAGGGAAGATCCACCGCCGCTCCATTGACGGATGGTGGCGGAAGTGCATATAATAGTTCTTGAGTCTCTTCATTTTGAAATCAAATTTCTCGTCTAAGAATCCACTGATTAGAACAATCCCAAAAAACCCAATTAGGTAGAAGAAAGATTCAACAGGGGTGCGGTGGCCATGGCTGGAGGCCTGTGAGCGGGCTGTGGGTATATGTTTTAGTTGAGGGAGTGAAAGGTGTGGAAGTTTGTGTTTATGTGTGCGTGTGTAATTGTCTGATAAAAGAGTTGATCTTGGAGAAAGATTTGTAGAGGAATTATAAAGAAGTGCTAATGTGTGTATATATATAAATATAATGTTCATGTGATTAGGTGCTAATAAGGTGAAGATTTGGATAGGAATTTAGATTAATTTTTTTATGATTTTCTACAAGGCAGCATTGAACCGTATATATTAAAAGAGAATTCTTGAAAATCATTTTTTTATTTCACTCAGTTCATATTTCGGAATCTAAAAATTCACGATTTAGATGTGTATTGCTTATCAATTAAATTTTCTCAATTCGGTGCATTCAGTGCATGTTGAATCAGAAACTCAAGTCTTAAATTAGATTTTGCTACGAGTAGGTCAAACTACTTAACTCCATTTACATTCTGTTTGAGAGGGTGAATCACAATAAATTGAAAGTATTAGTATTAGATTTTACTGAAATAGAATGAAATATTTTATAAAAATTTTAGTTTGTTTGGTATAAATGAAAAGTTAATAAATTATTGTGTTTTTTTAGAATATGAGAGAATAAGAAATGGTTAATGTTAATATTTTATGGTAAGATGCTTATCCATTCTTTGTGAAAAATGAAAATATTAAGACAATACTACAAGTTTAATACGGACGTCTATTGGAGTGGAAATGGATTAAACTTTGACGTCTTTTTTTGAGCATTGATTGAGTTGTTTTTGTTGTCAAGTTAAGATTTAATAGGAGGAAAAATAATGGTAGGTTCAACTTGCCTAAACGAAAATAAAAAACGAAATGGTGGTTACTAGTGCCAATATACATGGAAAGGGGATGATGAATTGGTAACACAAGTTTGCAATGGAATTTGCTTAGATATTTATGTGTTTATTGAACTATAAAACTTGCCTATTTGATTCACCAACAAATGATTTTTTTTCCTTTGTCGTAAAAATGTTATTTCAACATAGAGACTATTTTGAAGTGCTACTTTTCTACAGTGTCTCTCTAGTACTTTTTATTTTGTAAAAATTTGGTTTTAATATTCTAGGATATTTAAACATTTCTCCTTTAAATTCATCTTAGATTTTTTTCTTATGAAAAATAAAATCTGCAAAATACTAAATGAATTTGGTCATAGTTAATCCTATTTTTATATATTAAAAAGTTTAATTATAATTTTTTTGTTAGGAGTCAGGAGTAATTAGTAGTAACATATCCCTACTTGACGCGATCATGGAAGCATTATTCCCTGCTGCGAAATGTTCAAAGAGTCATAGCTAAATTCAGTGAGGTGATCGAGTCTTATCTCGTCATTGCAGCACTCAGAAAGGGCTAGTGGAAGATTGTGCCCATCAACCTAGCTCTAATGTTGAGCTCAGGTCCAGTGATAATTAAACCACAAACCGCTCCCCCGTGGAGCTCGAAATCAAGGCCTCAGCGAACTAAAGACGACACCTAAGCTGCCCCTTTCAAGGTATTTTTAATTTGAGAAAAGAAAAATAGTTAGTGCTATTTTTAAGAATCTGACTTTTTTTTTTGAAAAGAAACATCCAACTCACCCATATGCCGCCTTAGTTAGAGTATTACCAACAGTCTCTTCAGCTTCCTTCCTCAAAATATAATATTTTATCTCATTATTCATATCAAATTTTCAACTCAACTTTATTTTTACTACAATCTAACTCATTTTTTTAATATGTTATTAATAAATTAACTAACAATTTTAACAAATCTATAATTACTTTTCAAATTTATTGAGTTATTATTCATTCTCTAATACTATTTATCTACTTTATCAATAAAATATTCATTTTTATTTTTTTTTTCTTTCCAATACACGAATTTTAAGAAAATTTAACACACAAACAAAAATAAAATAATATATTTTACTCCTTATTTTAAGAATATTGTTGATCATGTTCTTATACTACACATACGAATGGCACTGACATTATTATACCTTATTTACTAGTATGTGCAATTATCTCTGCAAAATGCTTTTTACAAATGGAATTAAACTAAATTTTAAAAATGTTTCATGGAAAGTGAATGAATCTAGTACCGGTTTAACAGATAAACAGTATATAATAGTAGGTTCGAATTACCTACCTCGATTCCAGTGGACGCTCAACACAACCAGTAGCGGAAGACATCAAGGTCAGTATCAGGAGTATGTTGGTCTCTCGAGCAAACCACAGTAGGGTTGGCGACGGGAGTGCTCGTCTGTTTCGCAGCTTAGATGGCACGTGGATCGAGACCATCGACGAACAAAGAGTGAGTGGGGAGAGATGCTTCCTTTTCTTGTCTCTTACATTTTTTTGTGGGGATTTGGAAGAATGGAAGAACTCCTTCCTTTCCTCTATATATATAAGCCCTTAAATGGGCTTTGGGCCCAATAGGCCTAATAAGCCCAATGGGCTTAGTACATGGGCCTTTTGGGCTTATCTCAATTTGGCTCACCAAATGGACTCTGTCCAATTTCCCAGTTCACATCTTGATCCACCGAGTTCGGTTCACCCGTCATGGGAGGACCGCTTTTTCTAACAGTATTCAACAAGTAGTAAGAAAAATATTAAACACGTTTAAAAAATTAAAAAATATTTAAAAAGTCTTCAAAAAATATTCAACTAGTTTCCAATTAGTATTTAATTGGTTGTCAAAAATTATGGAAGCATTCATCCAGCGTTCGATTAGTTTTCAATTAGTATTCAAGAAGAATATTCGCCTTTTTCTCAACTATTAACACTTTCAAATAAAATCAGAGACTAATTCATAATTTTTCAAAATCTCAAGAACCAAAGCTGAAATTTTACAAAGTAACATCTCGTGGTAGATAGGGTTGTGAAACCCTAACCATCGCCACACCTTTATCCATGCAATCAGCCACGTTTTACGGATATCAACATCACGACATGGCAGAGATAGTGATATCCAAGACAGTGATGGAGATCGATGAAGGTGAAGCAAAGGAGAAAACAACAGTGGTGAAGGCGAAGCAGAAGAGAAAACAGCAGTAGCAAAAGCAAAGATACAATAAAAATTTCGATAAAGATACAAAGATAAAAATAATAATAAATATAGATACAAAATACAAACTTAAAACACGGTATCAAAATAAAATTCAAAACAAAAATAACAAGAGGAAATTATATTCGCGTCTCTGAGGTTTGCTGAAATTCGTTATTGCGTCCTTAAATTTCGAAAATGTTGCTATTGCATCCCTACTCTTAAATATAGTCGGCCAGAATTTAGTCAGAACGAACAGGACAAAATTTGTTCTGTTAATTCTGGCTGAATTCTGGTTAACGCTGTTTAAATCCAAGAACGCAATCACAGTCTTTTCAAAACACAATGACTTAATTGCGGATTATAGCAAAATACAATAACGCTAATTTAGTTGCCCAAATAACAATTACAAAAACTTTTATGAAGGAATTGTGTAATTACATCCCAGTATTTTGTGTCAACCATAGAAATGTGGTGGCGCCCCTTTGCCTCGCCTATTGTTGCTTTCACCGAGAATAGCTGAAGTTTTATTTATTCGTTAAAAAACGTTTATTGTTTTAACTCAAAATATTTGAACTCTTATAAATTTACGAAACTGATTTTATTTTAAAACATTTTTTAAGGACAATTCGATAAATTGACAAGAACAATATAGTAACTTACCCAAAGTTAAAATAAGAACAGTAAACTTAAAATTGCCGCACAAACCCTATTCTCTCCGAGAACTTTGGAACCACGGCCTCAACATCTTCAAGCGGCAGTGGAAGCCCGGAGGTTCTTGCCCCCAGCCCCGACACTACCCCACCTAACACCAACAATTATGATCCTCTCCATGGTGGCTTCCATAGCCACAAGCGCACAAGACGTGCAGATTGACCAGACCTCAGTCCGACCGCAACTCTGCCTAATAATGCAGATCCCTTGCCCACTTCCCGCCCATCTTTCAGGGATACCCTTCTTGGTGCAACGGCCGAGGATGACCAAACAGATTTGACAGAGGCGGTGGATTCTCTCCTTCACGACTTGTTGCACTCAAAAGAATCTATGGAGGAAACTAATGACAATTGTCCGGTTGTCAATCTAACCAAGGAACGCTATGTGGAATTATGGAAGCCTTGGAAAAACGCATTGGTCGTCGAACTCCTTGGTAGAACGGTTGGATTTACTATTCTCCGTGATCGGTTGTTGCAACTGTGGAGACCCAAGGGTCCCATCACATGGACGGACGTTGGTAATGACCTTAATAAGGAGTTTCTTGCCGATGTGGGCAACTCAGTTGGTAAGATTCTTCGAATATATGAGACGACGTTCGCGGCAGTTAGAGGTAAATTTGCACGGCTAAGCATAGAACTGGATCTGGAGAAACCCCTTGTTTCGAAGTTTGAATTATGGGGTCGGGTTTTCAGAATTGAGTATGAAGGATTGCACCAAGTGTGTGTCATTTGCGGGAAATGCGATCATAAACTTGAAACATGTCCCTTGAATCAATCATCTAATTCTCCCGAGGTGGCTTCTCATCAGGACACTTCCTCCCAGATATTGGACCATTTGGTTGCTAAGCCTGAGCTTATGGAGACCTATGGGCCATGGATGCTTGCCCAAACTCGATCTCGTAGACGAAAGGATGATAAATTGAAGTCTCAGAGCTCTACCTAAGTGCAAAAAGATGCGGCAGCCGCCCACAAAATAATCCAGTAAAATATGTAGGTTCAGATGCACCCAAGTTCTCCTCAGGTTCCAAGTTTGATGTCATTGCAGTTGAGAATGATCCGGAGGTTATTGTGGACAAGGTCGACTTGAATGATCGGCTAAGTGGGTTGAACATCGACCGTGCAGATGTAGGGATGATTCCCATGCAAAAATCAGTCATTCCACCTAGATCAAGCCTAAGCAAAATTTAAAAAGGCCAGGTGGGCCAAAGAGCACCGCAAGGCAAATCAAAGGCCCAAGCAAAGAGCCATGGGATTTTACAGCCTTTGGTGGTCACTACATCTCCACCCGAAGCCTTCCCAATTCCTACGCCTTTTGCTTCTGCTCCACCATTGAAATCGTCTGCTTTACCTCTAACCATGCAACATCAACGACCAGTTCCAATGTCCGCCTCGTCTTATTCCACGAAGCACTCCCAAAGTCGTTCGATGCCTCCTGCTCCGTCCCACTCATCGCCCTCTTCTTTTGTGTCGGTAATTCCCCCATCAGTGCCTCCAAACCTGGGTGGCTGCCCGATTGGTGAGTCCAGGAAGGCAGACCTGCCTAGTATTCCTCATCCATCTCATATGGACGTGGAGGCGGCGTTGGATCTGCAGTCAGCAGTTGATTTGACTCAAAACCGTGACAGTGAGGAGGCTCCTCCCTCAAGTTAAGTTCTTTTTTCTTACTCATCTCTTATCTTAATGATATTGTGTTGGAATACAAGAGGTGTTGCCAGTGAAAAATTTGCTGCTATCTGCAGGGATTTATGCTTGTTGCACCGCCCTCATGTGGTGATTCTACTTGAAACTTGGATTAGCGGTACCAAAGCCGATACTGTTATTAAGAAATTGGGCTTTAAATCTCATGTCTGTCAGGAAGCGGAAGGCTTCTCAGGGGGTATTTGGATTCGCTGGTCCAATCCAAGTATTCAGGTGGTGCCTATATTCCAGAATAAACAGATTATTCATTGCCATGTCCGCATTGATGGTTTTGTGGGATTCCTTAGTGCAGTTTCTGGGAGCCCGAACGCTGCTACTCGTAAAACACTTTGGGAAGATATTAGAACTATTGCTGCTAATGTTAACGACAAATGGGTTTTACTAGGTGACTTCAATACCTTTCTCCACCCTAACAATAAGAAAGGTGGGAGACCGGTGACTATTGATCAATGCCGGGACTTTGTGGACTGCATGAACGAGTGCAACTTAGTTGATCTTGAATGCATGGGTGCTTCTTATACTTGGGAAAGACGAGGTGTGTTTGAGAAGCTAGATTGGGTTTTATGTAACACATATTGGAAGGAGGTGTACAGGGCAGCTTATGTGGAGCACTCACCTTTTTTGAAATCTGATCACAGACCTATATTACTCCATTTCCTCAACGAACCTGTGGGTAATACTCGACAACGGTTATTTCGGTATCAGATTGCTTGGCTTGCTGACAATCATTTTTCTTCCTTATTTGGCTCTAATTGGAATTCTGATATTAATTTCACTAATTCTCTGGCTACTTTAACTGAAAGCTTACATGGCTGGAACAAGTCCATTTTCGACAACATTTTTCGAAGGAAAAGAAGGTTACTAAATAGAATTGCTGGCATACAGATATCTCTGGAATCGTCTTACTCCACTCATCTCATTCAGTTGGATAAGGAGCTTCATGCTGAGTTGGAAATGATCTTATTGCAAGAAGAATGTTTCTGGAAACAAAAATCCAGGGATAACTGGATTACACTGGGAGATTTGAATACCGGCTATTTCCATGCTTCTACTGTCATTAATCGAGGTCGAAGAAGAATTTTCTCTCTAATTGACTCTCACGATAATGTCGTTTCACATACGGAGGCTTTGAAATCATTAGCTGTACAGTTCTTTCGTAACCTTTTTAGGGAAGATGGGGTTTATTGTCCACTCACGACAATGCATACTTTCAATGCTGTCACTTCTTTATCTTGGGATGGTTTACTGGTTTCTCCTACTGAGGAGGAACTTCGCAGAGCGTTACTGTCTATGAGCCCATATAAAGCTCCAGGTCCTGATGGGGTCCAATCGATCTTTCTGCAGAAACAGTGGCATATTATTAACTCCTCTTTTGTTACGCTTGCTCAACGTGTTTTTCAGTGACAGATTTATGTTGATCGACTCAATCATATGCTCATCTCCCCCATTCCTAAAGTCTCTGATCCTGAACGCATTACTCAATTTCGGCCAATTGGTTTGTGTAATACAACTTACAAGACACTATCTAAAGTCCTTGTCCATCGTATAAAGGAATTTCTGCCACATCTTATTGGGGAGGAACAGTCCAGTTTCGTCCCAGGTCGGCAGATCATTGACAATATCACAATAGTTCAGGAAACCATCCATTCTATGAGGTTACAAACAAGGACTAAGGGTTGGATGGCTATCAAAGTGGCTTTAGAGAAAGCGTATAACCGTCTTCGATGGTCTTTTATTTTTGATACCTTACAACAGGCTAATTTTCCGAATGGTCTTATCAATCTTATTATGGATTTCATTACCACTGTCCATATGCGATTCTTCTGGAACGGGGAGTCTTCTGAGTTTAAGCCATCTGGGGGCATTCGACAGGGACGTGCTCCTATTCTCCAAGGCAGGATTACTAAAAGCACCTATGCTTATTTGGTGGACAAAACTAACCAAAGACTGAATGGGTGGACGGCAAAAACATTGAGCGTCGTTGGTAGACTTACGCTTATTCATTCAGTTCTCTTTTCCATCCCTATGTACGCAATGCAAACGCCGGTTCTTCCTGTTAGTTTGTGTGAAGAAATCGACAAAATTGTGAGGCGATTCCTTTGGGGCTCTTCTAACTCTGGCAAAAAACTTCATCATGTTAGCTGGCCTGTGCTTTGCAAACCCAAGGCATAAAGTGGTTTGGGGATCAAACCGACTAGACTTGTTAATCAAGCTTTTCTGATGAAATTAGGATGGCGACTTCTATCCCAACCTATTTCTTTATGGGCCGTCTTCTTAGAGCAAAGTATATTAATGGAGATTCTATTGATTTTCAGCAATCTCGGAGGTATAACATTTCTCCACTGTGGTCTGGCATTTTAAACAATGCGACTATTCTTAAACAGAATTGTGGTGTTTCTATTGGCAATGGTACGTCTACCAATTTTTGGTTGGATAGTTGGGTTGATTCTATTGGCCCCCTTATTGATCATATTCAATCTCCACTGTCTCCGGACCTTATCTCCTTGACTGTTGGTGACGTCTTTGCTGCTGGTTTTTGGACCACTGAATTTCTGTCTTCTTTTCTTCCTCAACAGATTGTTGAGTCAGTCTTATCCATGACCCCTCCTGCTAATGATGGTCATCCTGATTTGTTAGTATGGAAAGGCACTCTGTCAGGCCGTTTTAATATTGCCTCTGCAGTTCAATTCCTTAAGAATAATCCTAGTAACCAGCTGCCCTCATCCTCAAATGTTTGCTGGAATTCCCTGTGGAAATGGAAAGGCCCAATTCGAGCTAAATCATGTCTCTAGCTAGCTTTTCATGGTAGGCTGTTCATTAACTCTCAGAGAATGGTCAGAAATCTCTGTAATTCAGCAAGTTGTGTTCGTTGTTCATCTGGAGTAGAAACTGTTTTGCACGCTCTATGGGACTGTCCTATAGTCAAAAGCCACTGGCATTCTATTCTCCCTTCTCAGGTTAGATCATCTTTTTTCAATGCAAATCTGCGATCTTGGCTTTTGTCTAATCTAACTTCTAACTTGAGGTATACATCATCTATACCCTGGTCTTTGTTGTTTGGTATTATGGTTTGGCGCCTCTGGAATGATCGAAAATTTTGTAGTTCTTTGGGATTCAAAAGCATAGCCTTTGCCTCTAATTTTCTTAGAGCTAATAAGGTGGTTCATATTCTTAATGTGAATAGTAATCCTGTTTGTACTAATGCTAGTTATATGGAGGGTAATTATCGTATTAACGTCGATGGAGCCATTTCCTTTAAAACACCGTCTGCTGCTGTTAGTATTGTTGCTAGAGATAAATCTGGGTTGGCAATCCATTGCCGTAATGTTAGACTCTGTGACCTTTGTGTGCTGAACTTACTGCAATCTGATGTGGGCTTGATTTAGTGAAGCAACGGAAGTGGACTCAAGTTCTGATGGAAAAGGACTCGAAGCTGGCTGTTGACATTTCTACTGGTGTTAGTCATTGGTCTGGTCATCACCAGGCTCTGGTTCTCCGCATTAAAACTTTGTTATTTGATACAGCTACATCTCAGCACCATATCTCTAGGGATAATAATTCTTGTGCTAATTGGGTTGCTAAGAACAGGCTTGCTCAACATTATAGTATTCATGATTTCATTTATTGGACGAGTCAATTACGTTATTGTCTGTATTTTGGTAAGGTTCATTCTTGTAACCACGGTATTCTTCTGCTATAAGTGATGGTTATCAATAATACTTAATGAAATGTCGTCTTCTTTTATTAAAAAGAAATAATAATACGAAAACTTGTCTCCAGATACCAATATTTTTTCTTATTTATTTTTCTAAAACATACGACCTTTTACTACTGTAATTTTGTTTTGAATGTCTTTCAAAGTCTATGATTCCATGTCCTTTGTTATTTTGCTGATTTTAGATATATAAACCGAATAATATATACTGTGAACCATTACTAAAGTAGTAACTAAACAATTATTGTCTCAAATGATTTTCTTAATTTCTTTCCTCGGAATTGACGTAAGCCACTAACAAAAACGATATTTGTGGTCGGCAAGTTGATGTGGTGAAAATTTGAAATAGACAAATAATAATCTTTTCTTTTAAGAAATTGAATACGTAATA
>CAODLS010619588.1:0-20134 GCA_948243855.1 Flueggea neowawraea
CACTTGACTTAGGGGAATCCATGTTGGTCATCTCAATTATTTAGACAAACTCAATAATTGGACAATATATTCAACATATAAAATATTGCATAAAATTAAGGCAAATTAACACAATAATAAGCCAAAACAATAAATAGAATAACCATAATTTATTAAACCAAAATTTAATCCAAACAATCTATCTCAATGTTAATATACATACATTAACATTGAACAACATTAACACACAAATAATGCTAATATCCCCCAAAAATAATACTACACAAATATAGTATTAAACACATGCATGCCAATTGGATACATAATGAACATTTTCCAAAGTGTTAAAATAGAATTCATAAGTGGTCGTGACAACTTATCAAAAATCCTATAAATCATACGACCTTAAAGTGGATCTCCCACTTATCACGATCTCTCTTTTTACGATCATGGTGATCTTGGACATGCCAATTTCAAAACGTTCTTAAGTTACTAGAATCTCTAAATATCTTTCCTCAATACTTAGGAAATAATGTTTTCATGAAATTCTAGTATAAACCAATAGTTTAACCAATACCGGTGATGAGTATCATAATTTTTTATGAAGTAAGTGAACTTTCATTACCGTTGTACAATTAATGCACAATCAAATCTCCTTTACGACCATCACCGTCCCAAAATACTCTATTTTGAAACTTGTGCAAATTCTTTCTTAATTTGCACTATGTTTAATGCAATGTGATTTTATCTCATTCGTATATTTGTAATAAATTATAAATAAAATGGGTATATACATGCTAGCGTATTTCTCAAATAATTAAAATCTAATTTCAATTATCTAAATGAGCACCACATTTGCATGTTTTAAAACTAATTATTTTAAAAACTAATTTCCAAAATAATTCTTGACAGAAAAATACAATTTCTCACAATTTTTGAGCACTATTAATACACCAATAAATTGGAAAAAAAAAATAGTTCAAGAACTTAAAAAATTGTGAAAAATATACCAAAAATTCCAGAAAAATCCAAATTATATTTCTGGCTAGAACGCGCAACGTTGAGGGATTCACGAGCGTACACGCGCCAGCACGTGCGAAAACTGACATGTCGCCACATGTTGCCGTCGCATGGAACCAGGTGTCGCACAACCATAGAAGACATGTGTCGCTTTCTTAATAGTCCAAGTCGAATGATATGTACACCACGTGTCACGATGACATGTATGACAGGTGGCAATATATGCCACGTGTCACCATATCAATGGATATATTTGATGACGTGTCGGGCCAGTCAGCATGCCACGTGTCCCTAACGTGTACACCTATGTGGCACTATTTACCAATTGTCAGACGTTGATTGGCTACCGACACTCATTTCACATGGCCTTTGATTGACACGTGTCGTGTTTCTATTGATCCACATTTTTTGTCAACTTTAACCGAATTCCTCTCTCCGCCAAGTGTCGCGTTCTGAGTGGGTCGCGTGGACGAATCACATATCGCCATGTCGACATTCTTATCATATGAATAAATTCATCTGGGTATCCTCACTCAGTATTTTTCGATCGAATTTTTGTCGATTTGATGACATTCCAGATGAAATCCCCGATGAAATTTCGCAACGAAATTTTGGCAGTTAATATTTTAGAGGTCGCTGATCTCAAATCTTTTGTCGAAATTTCGAAATTCCAACTTTCAAAATTTGATTCCGGATAGACTTGAACAAAAAACGACGCTCGAGACAGAAAATCGAATACTAAAAAATCACAGTAGGATCCTAGATAGAGACCAACAATATTTTTGAAATATAGTCGAAAAACTCGAGTTGGATCTAATACCAATGAAGGAATAGCATACCGGTTAACTAATACACAGTATAATAAATAGATTCGACTTACTAACCTCGATTCCAGCGAAAGCTAGCAGCGAATCAGGACCAGTTTTATGTTGGTCTTGGAGCAAACCACGGTTAAAATATCAACAGGAATGCCCGGCTGTTTCGCAGTCTAGATGTCACACATGATCTTGCAAGATACGGGGTTAGGAGGTCGAGACATCGCTCTCTTCTGTTGAGAGCTCTCTCTCTCTCTATCTCTCTCGATTTTGGAGGTGTTCGTAGTAATGAGAATGGAAGGACCGAAGCTCCTTTTATAACCTTCCAAATGGGCTAATGGGCCTAACTAGCCCATTTCATCTCTAACTCAATTGGGCTTGTCAATTGGCCTCGGTTCACTTCCCCGTTCACACCTTGACTAACCGAGTTTGATTCTCATCAATTGGACTTTCTAATTGGTCTCGGTCAACGGTCTTGGTTCACACCTTAACCGACTGAGTTCATTTCTGGGAAGCAAGCATCCTTTTATAGGTGTTAGGATTTTTTATTGTCCCATATAAATTTGGTAAAAAAATAGATTGTACAAAATAAATTGAGTTGTAAAACAATAGAGAGTGCATGCATGTCTGTTTAAAAAACTTTATGCAAAATCAACTCACCCTGAGCAAATACCCCAATCATGATCTTTGTTTATGGTTAAAAATGGTTCTACGTAAGCTTATAATATTTCCAACTTGGTTTCTCCGACTTCGTAGCTAATATATATAAACACTCACACACATCACACCTTTCATGCAATTCTATTTCTTTTTTTTCGCTTTGTTCCTCAATTTATTTGCCTCTCTTTTCACAATGGCTATATTTTTTTTTTGGTAAGAACAAAATTATATTGCATAAAAATTTACAGTATGTACAAGAGCATTGTTTAGTATTCCAACCTTTATTATCCTACCGAGCTCTGATTCACATCTGGACAGAGAGATATGACAATCAAGACAGGAACACCAAACAAGCTACATCAGCCCCTATCAAAAACTCAGAAAAACAATGCAACCTACCAAGTAACAACAATCAAGTATACAAGCAATGTATTAAGTCAGAACAACCATCAATCTTAACTAAAATACTATCCAACACATGCCTAAAAATCCGAACCTTCATTACCTGCTTATGATTGAAGATAACATCATTTCGAAACCACCAAATCCAGTAAACTGAAGCAATGAATAGGAGCCTTCGAACTCTAGCAGTAACTGGTTTACCTTTAGCTTTTCTAGAGAACCAATTGACTTCGCTTCTCCAAGGAAAAATGCCACGATAAATTGTACAACATTTTAACAACTGATTCCAAAGGTTAGCAGTGAATGAGCATTGAAAATATAAATGATCTAAGGTTTCATGGCAAGAATTACAGAAACAATAAGCCTCATCATCAACCAAACCCCAATGAAATGGGCGGGTTTTAATGGCTAATCTATTCTGCAAAGCAAGCCACACAATGAAGCTATATCAATGCATAGAATCATATCCCCGCAGTAGATAAAACTAGGATACTTTTTGGTACTTGGGACGAAACTCATTCCAAGCACTTTTCGCAAAATATTGTCCATTAGCATTCAATTTCCATTTAATACTGTCAGGCTTGAGTGCGGTAAGAGATAATCGAGATATTTCATACCATGCACGCTCAGTCTCATCATTCAGAGGGTCTGGGAGGTTCCAGATATTGTGTCTCCACATATCAGCCACTTTAGCATCTTTATGGACATCAACATCCGTAATGCTCAGATTAGGAAAAGCCTCCACTATAGATTTGCCCTAAAACCATGGGTCAAACTAGAAAGAGAAGTCTTTGCCATCACCCAACTGATAATCAAAACAATGTTTGATCACCTGTCGAAGTTGCAGAAGACTTCCCTAAACCCAAATGCAGTCCATTGGTTTAGTTATCCCTCAGAAATTGAGTTTTTTTAGTTTTTGTGTAACAATCCATGCAGCCCACAGGGAATGTTTATCTATCAACAAATCCCAAATTTTTTCCCCAAAGGCAGCCTTATTCCATGAGATTAAATCTTTAATCCCAAGGCCACCCTCTTGTTTAGGAGAACACACCAGGCTCCAGGACACAAGGTTTCTAGAACTTTGATCATTTACTTGCCACAAAAAAGCTCGGTATTTTTTTTATCAATAAGATGAATCCGAGACTTGTGCAATTTAAAAATTGAGCACCAATAAACCTGTAGACTCCTCAAGACTGAGATGATCAGTTAGAGTCTGCCTGCATAAGATAAGTATTTGGCAGCCCAATAGTGAATGCGAGCACAGAGTCTATCAATCATAAGGGAGCAATGCTCTTTTTTAAGATGTGTAGAAATGAGAGGTACGCCTAGTTACTTAACCGGCAACAACCCCTCTCTAAATTTTAATGGTGTGTGCTTTGATGGTGGTTTTGGTGTTGCCACATAGTAAGGTTTATGGAGAACCACAAGTCCATGTTATTTCATGTTTGGACCTTCATACTATGACAATGGCAACAATAACTTTCTTCCAACCAGAGCTAAGACTAATTATCCTCCCTACGGGATTGACTTTCCCGGGGATATTGCCACCGGAAGATTCACCAAGGGCAACAACACGGCTGACTTTATCGGTAATTCCTTTTTTTAGTTAAAACTATAGATACAGTACAATGTTTTTTTCTTTTACTTTGCTTTCGTAGTTTAAAGTGGCGAAAACTTCTTGAATAGCAAAATTTTCTCTAACATTTGTAGTCGCTATTTTTGTGGCTTATTTTTATTGAAGTTGTACTTTAAAAAAACACTATAGGTATATCTATGACTATATATGCACGTATTTACTTTTTCTAAATTTTGGAATAAATTGAAACCTATTTTGTTTATTTGTTATTAAGTGTTAGAAATATTGATAAAAAGGAAACTATATATGTATGAGTGTGTGTATGTGTGTATGTACGTATTTATGGATAATATTGATCATGGTAATTTTCTTTGTTACATCAAATCTTCTAGGATTTGTTAATTATATTCCACCATTTGCAATTGCAAAAGGTCGAGAGATATTAAAAAGTGTCAATTATGCATCTGGTGGAGCTGGAATTCGCAGTGAAACTGGACGTCAAATGGTAACGAAATTACACGATTTTTCATTTTAATATGTACTAAATTTTAAATGATACGTGATACCAATGCATTTTATTTAGGCTTATCAATAATTTTAAGAACATCATTTTTTAATATGTCATTTCATTTGCTCTCTCCAAAAATTATAATCGTGCATTCTTAATGCAAAAGATAACTTTAGTACTAATAAGTTACAGACTATAAACCTGTTAGCATATGAACATATTTTTTTTCACAACACTTATACTTCAATAAATTTATATGTAATTTTTAAATTATTTGCGAATCTATTACCGTTAATGTCACGACTCGTTTTCAGACCATGACCGACATACGAGGCAAACTGCTAAGAAAGCCGGACCTGTATCGCACAAGTTTCAGAGAGCAAAACATATTACCCAACACATTTCATTATTAAAACATTTGCTAAGACATTTATTAACCAAAAACATTTGAAATATAATCATAATTGATATATGAAAATAAGTTAGTAATTACATCAAAATAATATATATCAGTGGGTAAAATAATATATAAAGTATACCAAGTATCCAAAATACAAAATGACAACCCAGTAACCCGACAACATCCCCATGCAGAGCTCTAACATCAAAACAAAAGAGCCCAAAAGAAAAGGGCATCAGTAACCAAAAGACGCATTATTGGTGTCCAAGATGCGGTGTAGTTGCCGAAGCAAAAAACTGTGTACTTGGGAGATGATAATTGAACATAGACAAATAAATAAAAAAGGGTAAGAACCCAATGAGGAATGACACTCCAGAACGCCTCATATGTGCCTCACAAATACTATTTTGAAAATACTTCAAAAATACCACATACATGTATAGATAAGTATACATATAAATACATGCTATATAGTAATACCTTTTCAAAAACCATTTCAAAATCATTCATAAACAACACAACTAGCATGCACACAGACGTATCAAAAACAATATCAGATTCAAAACATAATATCAGAAATATAGGACCAAAAACAAAGGTGTGCATGTAGCACCAATAACAAAGGTGATGTGGACTTCGCCACTAATCAAAGTCAAATCATATATTGGATCAGAACACATGGCTACCATCGTCCTTGGTAGGTAGGCCTTGACAAAACATTAGTATACCAAAGACTACTTCTACCCCGTATCATAGGTGTCTCATATTAGAAAACAAAAACCATACTATTATAGTATAAAATAGAGTATTGATTATTAAATCACATAATCAATTTATTAATTAAGTCAATCCTTAATTAATCAAAATGTAGAATTTTAGCTAACACAACAAAAACAAATAGGGTTTCGAGACATAACCTATGTGTTTGAAGCTGTCATCCACTCACCTGGTATCCAAAGCTAACAACCCGTCAAACTCCACTAGATGATTGATCGTGCTGGCAAGAACAAGAAGCTGAACAAATATATATCGGAACAAATATATCAGAAACAAATCGAAATGCGGTATTGTGGCAATATCAGTGTATGTTATACAATACAAATGCAAACTCGAACCTTCAAAAGGTCCCTAAAAATCTATTTCGAATGAGATTCTATCATTCTTAACCTAAAATTCAGAATCTACGTAAAATTACAGTTTGGTCTCAGATCTATTTAAAATTATATTTTAGTCCCCGAGACTTGACAAATTTTAAAATAGTCCTCAAAATATTATATAACTACCAACTAGTTTTCAAATAGTCAGAGTTCTCAAATTAGTCCCCAAACTCTAAAAAATCGTAAAACAGTCTCTAACTTGTAAAATTACAAGTCAGTCCCCCAACTTTTCTAAATTTACAAATTTAAAACTCAACTTTCTAAAAATTACAAATACGAACCTCTGTTTTCAGAAATTACGAATATGGCTCCAACTTTCCAAAAATTACAAACCTGTAAAATAACTTCCCAGAATTTACAAAACTACTGGAGAGAAGTTAGAAAGTTATATTCTAAACAATAATGACATGTCGATTCAACTATTAAAAATTGAAACCAATCACCCCCATTGACTATAATCGACCTCTTGAACATGAATCTAACATTAATGACATCAAAACAACAACAAAATTGTCCAAAATTGTTCAAACCCGAATTAACCCTAGCCCATTTCCAAACAACATCAAATCTCATTCTCCCACGCTCAATCTATGTTCCTTTAGTCTCCCACGAAATTCTCCGAACACTCCCAACCACTACAGAATCAAACGGAATGCTATAGGAACCCTATCGAAACGGGTGGGATATTACAGTTAACATTCTATAACCTTCTTAACCTCGAGGTGCAGGTGAGTTGGTAAGGGGGCTCTTCTGGCTTGAGCGTGGTTGGAAGTTTGAACCTCACTCGTGTATGCAGTTGTTTAAAACCTGGGGTTAGAGCTTTACCTCCCGCAAGGGACTTATCCAGCTTGAACGGGAATTAGTCTAGGCGTAGTAGTGGTTTAAAGGTGCCGCCCACAGTTGGGGTCCGCCCAGGACACCTCGTGGTATGACAAAAAAGAAAATTCTATAACCGTCTTCGATCGTTATATATAAACGTAAAATTACAATGATTCCTTATTGTTATGTCATCATTTCATATGCCTTACACCTCGTATTAATAAAAATAACTATAAATTTTAATTAAACTGCAAGTTTTTCACCAAAAATAAAAGATATTAAATTATACATCCCATTTTTTTATATATCATTGAAATTGTTTCATACATGCGTAAAAATATTTGTGTGAAGGGAACTGTTATCAGCATGGACGAACAACTAAGAAATCTCCAACTAATAGTCTCAAGAATTGGTGAGATATTAGGAGGACAAAATGCGGCGAACCGACACTTAAACAAATGCTTATACTCGGTTGTGACGGGTGACAATGACTACAACAATTACTTCATGCCTCAGTTCTACCCTACAAGCTGCCAATACACACAGGAGCAATTCGCTCAAGTTCTTATTCAACAATACTCTCAACAACTAACGGTAATTGATTGGTTTTATCATACATTTATTGATAATTTGCAATTTATATTCATGTATTATAATTTTGTTATGTAGTTTATACAGTACACATGATAAAACGTGATATAATCACAATAAAAATAGAATTAGTATTGTTCTTGTCGTATTGCCATCATCAAAAATAGTACTTACTTGCTTCTAATTAAAAAAAATGTGACAATTTCTACATTTTTTTTGTTTTTGATAAGTCATTGTATTTATTTCTATTGGGATCAAACTCACGATCCTTCGGCACTCTAATGCAATTTCTATTTTGTTCTACGCCATTTATCAAAATCACATTAATATTGTGTTCTTCTGTCTTTGTATGCTAGACTTTGTACAACTATAGAGCAAGAAAAGTAGCGCAGTCTTTGGAATACAACAGATTGGTTGTTCTCCAAATGCTATTTCGTTGGCACAAACGGGTCTCTATATGTAGACTCTCAGAAGTCAGGACAATGCAGCGTTACTTTTCAACGATGAGCTTCCTGTTTTCGTTGATAACTTGAATAGGAATTTGGAAGGTGCTCAGTTTTTGACTGTCAATAGCTATGCCATCACTTCTATTTCAACCATCGGCACATATATAAATATATTCAAGCTCTTCATTTTTGTTCTTCATTTAATTAAAGGAAAATCCACTAGATTTAACAACCTATCACATGCAGTCTAGTAAGTTGTGTACACATCAAATTTAAACTTTTAAGTTTAGCAATATAAAATCGATTATTAGTTATATATAATTTTTCTTTTATATAAAGTCTCGTTCTTTAGCTGTAATCCTGTAACAACTTGTCTCAAGAAAGATAGTTAATTGTGGAGAAAAAAGGAAAATACATGCCAAATAAAATCATATTGTTTTTTATTTTATTTTATCGGTAATGTGAATATATTATTGAGGGCACAACCATCAAATCAGTGGTCAGTCAAAATTTTCACAAAGCGATCGTATTGTTATATATTTTTTTTATAAGTCATTTTATTTGATCTAATTGAAAATTAAAATTATGACCTATAGTATTAGAGTTGTCTCCAGTATTAATGAGTTATAAACCCATTAATAGTATTATACGATTTAAGTGTAACAGAAATTTGTTGAATCTAAAATCAACTGAGATATTCAACTTAACGTTTTGAAACCGCCCATGATTAGTTACCTAAACTATTTTAATTTTTTTGGCCAAGCATAAACTTTTTAGAAATAATAAACTTCTGAATTTGATGAAGAATAATACAAATTGGGGCATGCATGACTGTTAACAGGTTTGAGAGTGACAAATGCTCCATGTTGTGAAGTAAGGCCAGGAGAACCATTATGCATTCCTTTTAGAAGTCCATGTAGCGACAGAGGTGATTACTTGTGGTGGGATGGAGTTCACCAGACACAGGTTGTCAATGGGATTGTTGCCAAAAGAGCTTACAATGCTCAGTCTCCTTCGGACACTTACCCATTCGACATCCATAGTGTTGTAACTCAACTCTAACCTCAACAAATACATGTTTGTGTTAAATTTTGTTGGGACTTATCCCTCAAACCAGTAATGCGTAATTAATAAAATTCCTAGCCTAATGGAATCCAACCTCTCAAACGGGATTACCTCCTTAATAAATTTAATATTTTTAGGTGGCAGTTTGTATAAGACGTGATATAATCGTGTCATATCATTTATATATATACAACTAAAACAAATATAAACAGTCACAATAAAAATAGAAATTAAATCAATCAGATTGTGTCGTAATTACTTAGTAGTCATATAGTCGTACAAGAAATTGCTATGAAATATTGTTGTATTTCTATCTTCTTTATTTTGTATTATTATTTTTATAATATTTGCTTCGTAAATCATTTAAAGGATATGTATGTTAACAAAGGACCGAAGTGTGAAGGAGAAATGACATGGTATAAGATGAAAAGTAAAAATATTTACAAGATCATTGTTTCAACTTTTTTTTAAATGAATATTTGAGCATTTAGTTTATTTTTGTGATAGGTAAAGTATGCTAAATTTATTAATCCCACAGCTACTAAAATAGTTATTGGGTAATAATTCTCACAAAGGTATCGATCTCTACAAGATGAGTGATTTGTCTTAAAAACTATCACTGCAGACGTAAAGATAATACTGTAAGAAAGATACAAAAGAATACAAGTATCTGTTACAATTGAGAACAAATATAAATTATATCAGGGTAGCGGGTCTAGCCCGAGACGCTAATATCCCTATGCTTACATTTTAACAAAAAAAGGGCCCTAGTGAAGCATTTCAGAATAATATCCACTGCAGGTCTTGCGCCATTCCCTTGAAAAACCACTCTATTTCTCGTCTTCCACATCTCCCAAACCAACAATTGCTATAGGGTCACACAAAAAGGTCTTTGCAATCTTCCTTGTGTAGTAACAGACCAATTGTAAAATCCCGCTCGTTCCAACTAATTTCTCTGTAGCTTTCCATTCAATGTCGATCAAAATTATATTATTGAACTTACGATTGGAATTGAAATCTTATTCTTAATATGTGTCAAATAATATCAGGAAGATTTAACTCATCAATAAAATATGTGGACCAAAGATAAAAGAGGGACTAAAAAGGGTGAAAAGCAAAGTTAAGTGGTAAGAGTGAAAATCTAAAATTTGTTGGGTGTGTATCATATATGAACTTTGTGACCCAAAATTAATATATGGCTTAAATTATCACACAAGTCCACAGTTGTACCATTATCAACGAAGTTTTTTTTTTAAAAAAAGAAATCACAAATGGTGGGTTTAGTCGGCAACCGAGATATATATGGGTATGTAGAACCATTTTCTTTGTTCTAAATACAGAAAGCACCTTCAAAATCTCACCAGAACAATTTCTCATCTCTACAAAACTCTCACACAGAGAAAATCCTTTCTCAACATAGCATCCAAGCAAGAGCAATCTTAAGGTAATTTGCAGTCTTAAGGATTCCTCGTAACAGTTTGTTTATTCTAATTTTGGAAATTTTTAGAAACGGAATTTGACGAAACATAAAGCATGAAACTTGTATATTTATGTGTTATATATACTTCTATAAAAGGGTTTATTCTAGTTCTGTGTGGTTTTGAGGTTATGGCTGAAATAGTATGAACTACCATATTTAAGGATTCAGTACGAACAGTCTGTTTGTTCCATAATTTTGAAACTGTTAGAGACGTAATTTTAGAAATATGAAAGAATAAAAGTTGTAGATTTGTGTGTATTATGTATATTTGTAAAATAGTTTGAGCCAATTTGGTATCGTTTTCAATTTATGTTTGAAATAATTTTGACTGCCCTGATTAATGATTCAGTAAGAACAGTCTATTTGAATGCTAATTTTGGGAACCTTAGAGACTCCACTCGAAAATGTATAAAACATGAAAGTTTTATATAAATATGTATTATAACTTCATGTTAAGGAATCATCCTAAAACCTTGTATGTAGGGAGTTATATGTGTTTAGCTAAGACTGATCAAAATTATTTTTCTATCCAGTAAGATTTATTTCTAGGTTCAGTTGTAAATTCTGCTAAGATTTTTTTAGTTTGAATTAGACTTTGAAAATTTTCAGAAACATTTTTATGTGAATCTAGTTCCAAAAACAATGAACCATTCCTCATTTGGATTTGTATGAATTAAAACATGAATGCAATACTAAGGATAGGTTTGTCTATCCTGTTTCGGTTTGTGGTCTGAATTTATAAATGTATTGCACCTTGTATAGATGGAATTAGAAAACGTAATTTATATCTGTATAACGATATATTTGTCTAGTTTCTGAATCAATTTGTATAGTTCAATTTGGTGCTGAAATGAATGAATTGTGGTTAAAATACTATGTGATGCCAAATCTGTTTTGAAGTAGAAACCGATCAACAATTAGTCTGACTTTAAAAATTCACTACCAATTCTATAAATTGAATTAAGATGCCTACTTTATATGTAGAGAAATATTAAGATATTTTCTTTCAGAAAAGAATTATGTCAAGTTAATTGGAATTAGGTAACCCCCGATGTGTTAAATAGAACATAAACTGTTCAGTTGAAACAAGACTAAGAAAAATACTATAGGGATCTCTTTTAGCATTTTTGCAACAATAGGGACCAACATTATAATTTTATGATTCTGAATAATTGAAGAATGAAAACTGATATTTTGTATAATTGGAGTTTAATTTGAAATTCTGAATAGTTGATCACTTATTTGTAATTTTAAAATATTTTTTGGATTGATTTGTAGTTTCTAAATAGTTAGAGGACTAATTTGTAATTTTTTACAGTTTAAGAGACTAAAGTGTAATTTTACAAAAGTTGAGGGACTATTCTATAATTTTACATAGAGTCTGATTTCTTAATTGAAAGTGTTAGATCTTCAATCAAAATAGAATTTTATCGTCATGCGAGTGTCTGCATCTGTATTTACATTTTGTACATTTTTTGTAATGTCACAGTTACCATATCTGAGTTTGTTGTGATCTGTCTTTGTTTTAGCTTTGTTCGACTTCTAAGGTGATTAACCATTCATCGGTGGACCGTGAGTTGGACTATTAGCTCGGTGTCTAGGTGAATGCGATGACAGCTTTAGACACATAGGATGTGTCTTATGAACCTTATACGTTTTTGTTGTATATGGCTATTATTTGAAATCTGAATAATTAATGGTCTAAAAATAATAAAATCTGACTTATTTGAAATCTCTGCTATGAAAAATCTTCTTTGAAAATTATTATATTTTCTAAAATAAATAATATGTTTGAAGTTTATTATATTTACTATAATAAATATTCTATTTTATTTTAAGATATTTTCTGTAATAAATATTATGTCTGAAAATAAGTATATTTCTGAGATAAATATTCTGTTTTTGAAATTATTGTATTTTTTGTTCTATATTTTGTTATTAAAATAATATTTTATTTCTAATTTCTGATATATATATATATATATATTAAATATATATTTTTTGTTCTGTATACTTGTTTGGTTTTAAATATATTTATATATATCTTATATATTCTAATATGAGACACCGAGTTACGAGGTACGTAACCTTTGATATATCAATGCTCTGTCAATATCCAGTTACTAAGGTTAGTGGTAACCGTGTGTACCGCGCAAGCACACAATTTATATCTGGTGGTTCAGCCCATATTATTTATTCAGTATGATCTGGTTCCATTATCTGATCCTACTATATATATATATATATATATATAATTTTAAAGACCTTGTTCAACTATATGTTGCATGCTTTGTCTGTGAGCGATTTTGAAAGGGTTTTTCTGTAATATTTTTATACGATTTTGATCTAGTTAGGTTTTTAATTTTATTCTCAGCAAATATTTTAAAAATAAAATAATAACCATTTATCTGACTTATTTATTTAATTCGTGTGATTGTCTGTTGTCTGTCTTGTTTGTAAATGATTTCGAAATGAATTTATGAACTACTATCTGTATATATATATAAGTGTATACTAATAGTATACGTGCATGTAATATTTTTTAAAAACGTTTTCAAAATGATTTATGTGATGTACATATAAGGCGATCTGGAGTGTCGTTTGCTCACTAAATTTTCTCACCCCCTCTCTTTTAATATTTTTCAGGTTATCTCGACTTTTGTCAGCAGTGAAGATTATCTGTTCATTAAATGAGTTCACTTTTGTTTGGGCCCATTTTGTATGGTTATGTTAGTTGCTTCACACTGGGTTATCGTGATATTATAGATCTGTATTTACTATTACTTTGTCTTTAAATGATTTTACTTATCATATTCATGATTATGTTATAATATTAAAGAATATTACTTTTTGCTTAAAATTTTGTATTTGTTAAAATGCTTTAATATGGTTAATAAGCATACTAATAATAAGAATTCGGGTAAATGTTTTGTTCTTCGAGACTTGTACGAGATAGACCGGACTTTCTCAGCCGGCTAATGATAATTATTCGGGTAGATGTATACTAAATGTAGGCTTGATGAAATGTACTACAGTACACATAATTTATCTCCATGTGTACTCTCTCTATATAAAAGGTATGCATGCATGCATATATGCAGTTATACAGTTGCGGTTCAGTTTTAGCGAATAATTAATTTTTTCAACAGCATCCTAACAATAAAGTGCGAATTTATTTAATCATCATCCACAACCACCCAAAAATGACGAATAACTGCAATTTGCGGATCAATTGTGGGTGGTTCGAGCAGATTAAACGGTTAAACGATTATGTTGCACACCTCTAATGTATACACTGAATTATTGTTTTTAAAACAAATTGTAATGAAGATTATTGATTTAGTTAGGTATATTTGGTATTGACCTAAAATGATCAAATTAACTAATTAAATAAAATTTAATATATAGTCAAACTCAATTATAGACAAAGATACATCTTTTCAACCCAAGTTGTAACTTACGATATATATAAAAATTATTGGCATCCACTGCCATAACTACTGACCAAAAATTGCCAAGCAAACAAACAAAGAAAATTTGTCATATCTAACAAAATTTTTAGTTGAAAAATAATACAAGACAATATGAAAATGATTTAGTTGACAATTACAGATAAATAGATATGGGCTAAGCTATTTTCTTTTTCGGCGTGCTTATACAGATTGGACCTTCAATATATTAATAAAAATAATGCACGCATATATATATATATATAAAAGTGCCCACCTAGAGGTGTTATTTTGAAACTAGAATCGGCGAATTGAACCGGTCAAAATCAGTCAAAATAGGAATCAGAACCGACCGGTCAAAATCAGATGGTTACGGTTTAGGTTCCGGTTCCACCCCTCTGAAAACTGTCGAACCGGCGGTTTGAACCGCCAGTTTGAATCGGAGGTTGAACCGCTGGTTTGAACCTTTTTTATTTTATTTTTTATTTTTTTCAACTTTATAAATTAGAAACATTTGGAATAAAATGTATTATTGATACTATAGTTAATTATTGAATATAAAAGAATAACGAATTAAAAATAATTTTTTTTAAAAAAAGAGGGAACCAAACCGGAGGTTGAACCGGTCAAAACCGGCTAAAAATCGGTCAAACCAAAGCAGAAACCGAACCGCACCGGAACAGGACCAACTGTGGGAACTACGGTTTAATTTTGGTTTTCCCATTCCAAAAACTGGGCGGTTCTGAAACTGGTAACATGTCTATGCCCATCATATATTGACCAAAAAAAACAAAAGAAGAAGAAAAAAGAAGTGCCCACCACTATATCCTAACCGAATTGTCTACTATCCCAGCAATTCTGAAACTAACTTCTCTAACTCATAAAACTTTGGCATCAATCTTTGACTCTCACTAATAATACAATTGAAAAGTTTTCCATAATAAATTTTGAAATTCTTATAAGTAAGGTTAATTTGTTTTAACCGTTGAGGATATTCAAATGAAATGTTTTTTAAAGATACGTGTTCAATTTTTTTACCGCATTTTTTTTACATAATTTCTATTTTTTTAATTTCTAAATTTTTAGGTTTAGTAAGTAAAAATAACTTATATTTGCATTTCTTATAAAAAAAAGTCCGATTTTTTTAGAATATTGCCATATGTCACGGCCTTTTCGTATTTTTTTAAAAATAGCAATTAATCAACCGTAAATTTTTTTCTATTATCTATTGATGTGGCATGCGATTTGGCTAATAGTTTTTTTTTTCTTCGGGAAAAGCTAAAATATTAGTAATAGATCCAAAAATTACAAACAAGATTACAAAATATAGTCCAATAGAGAGATAAGTAAAAAATACTATCCATAGATTTAGGTTTACAACAAATAACAGGTCTAAAAGGACTGAAACTTAGCCTGTTAATTGAACAAAGTTTCCGATCTATATTGTAGCCACCATTTGCCTGTCGAAACTCGTTGGAGACGCCACCGGTAGGGGCTCCGTAGCTTCTGGACTTGCCGAATCCCACTATTGCAACTTCAAATCTATCAATAATAGTTGATTTAAAAAAAAACTATCAATAATAGTCCAATCACTTCCCAACACAGAGAGAGAGTTTTTACACGGCAATGAGGTGACATGCCACACGTGTACGAATTGTGACAAAAATAATATATATCATTAATTCCAACTTGCTTTGTAAGACTTCACAGCTAGCTTATATATAGACCCTCATTCACACACCATTGTATGCATTCCATTTTTCTCTCTTTGTTCCTCAATCTATTACTCCTCTTTCGCTATGGCTATAAGGATGTTGTGTGCTTTGGTGTTGCCATTGATTTTGTCACATAGCAGTGTTTATGGAGAACCGCAAGTACCCTGTTACTTCATTTTTGGAGCTTCATACTATGACAATGGCAACAATAATAATCTTCCAACATTAGCTAAGGCTAACTATCCTCCCTATGGGATTGACTTTCCCGGAGGTATTTCCACCGGAAGATTTACCAACGGCAATAATACGGGTGACTTTCTAGGTAATTCAGTTTTTTCTTCTTAATTAAATTATATAGGTTTTGTTTTTCATATATTTAGAGAAAATTAAAATATTCTGTTAGTTATTGTTGGGTGTTATAAATATTGGTAGGGAGGAAACTGCAATTTGCAGCCACATTTACTAAACTTATCTTAGTTATAAATACATAGATCCATTCCTAGTAGTACTAGACATATATTTTTTTGAATGTGTGGAGCCCGATATAATTATTTAATTTATTGATTAAGCAATAATACACTTTTATTATTATTTTTTGGTCTTTTATAATACACTTTATTTATTCATTTTTATATATACAATTGACGGTATTTTCTCTGTTACAGCTAAAATTTTAGGATTTGTTGATTATATTCCACCATTTGCAATTGCTAAAGGTCAAGACATATTGAAAGGTGTAAATTATGCATCAGGTGGATCTGGAATTCGCAATGAATCTGGACGTCAAGCGGTAACAAAAACTATGTGATTTTTCATTTAAATATGCATATATGAGCACATTTTAATTAGGCTTATTAATATTTTTATGCATTTTTTTTAATTTTATCACAGTATTTAAGTTTTATCACATTTTAATTTTATGCATATATGAGCACAAAAATTATCATCGTTAACACCCTATAACTTTCTTTGATAAAAACTAAAATAAAAAACTTACATCAACATTTAACTAATAGAAAACTTTAACAAAACACTAGTGGTTTTTATTAATTTAAATTTTGTGTGTTAAGGGAGTTGTAATTAGCATGGACGGGCAACTAAGAAACCACCAAATCACAGTCACAAAAATTGGTGAGATGTTAGGAGGTAAAGATGCGGCGAATCGGTACTTAAACAAATGCTTGTACTCCGCTGCAATGGGCGTCAATGACTACACCAACAATTATTTCATGCCTCAATTTTATCCTACAAGCTCCCAATACACACCGGACGAATACTCTCAAGTTCTTATTCAACAATACTCTCAACAATTAACGGTAATCAATTCGTTCTATTCTATGTTAATTTTAGCATTGGCCGAGTCAACTGCAGTGCCAACAAATCGAAGATTCGATTTCTAGAGGAAGAAATTGAATTGACTCATAAAAATACTGATCTACTTAAAAAACATTAATAATGTGTTTCTTTGTCTTTATAATTGGATGCTAGACTTTGTACTACTATGGAGCAAGAAAGGCTGTAGTCTTTGGGCTACCGCAAATTGGTTGTTCTCCGAGTGCTATTTCGTCTGGCACAAATGGGTCACGATGCGTAGACTCTCAAAACGATGCTGTTCTTCTTTTCAACAACAAGCTTCCTGCACTTGTTGATGATTTGAACAAGAATTTGGAGGGAGCTTATTTTTTGACTGTCAATACCTATAGCATCACTTCTATTTCATCCATAGGTATGTAAACAATAATCTGCAACTAGCTATTTAAATAACTCAAACTTTAAATTTTGAGTTGGGTGGTTTGAAACCTATAATAAATTACACAAGTCATTTTCGACATAATTGTCTTGATTTGTCCTATTATAAGTAGTTAGCTAGGTGTATACTTACAAAAAAATGCTAGATTAGTAGTTATTGAATCCCTTAAGTGTGACTAATTAATTTACATCTCGGAACACACCAAGTATTTCAAAAGTTCTCACATAAAATTTGAATAAGAAATTTGACGTACAAATTAATAAATGTTTATTAGTCGTTTTTTATTTCATGGATAAATCAATTAGATATTTAAGTAACTTAACTATGTATAATTTTTTTTATAACTTAATGTTCTGAAACCCATACCCATAATTTTGTTGCACATACTATTTAGACATAAACGTCTTGAATTGATGAGGATTAATGAAATTGGAGAGCATGCATGAATGTTAACAGGTTTGAAGGTGACAAATGCTTCATGTTGTGAAGTAATACCAAGAACACCATTATGCACTCCTTTGAGAACTCCATGCAACAATCGAGGTGATTACTTATGGTGGGATGGACTTCACCAGACAGAAGTTGTCAATGAGATTGTTGCCAACAGAGCTTACAATGCTCAGTCTCCTTCAGAAACTTATCCATTCGATATCCATCACGTTGTAACTCAATTCTAACCTCAACCCAAGTGTTATCTCGACACAAAAACTAGCCTCAAATATTAATGAACTTTATTGGAACTCAATAAGACTGACCTCAAATGGGTTTGGTATGCAGTAAATCCAATATGTCATGGCGTATTTCTGTCAACATTTCTTTTGATAAGTTTTTTTTTCCTAGAATTAAACTCACGATTTCATAGTACTGGAGTTGATTTCATATACTAATGAACTATAAGTCTTTTGCTTCTACCTGCATAATTTATTTCTCTTCTTTTTCATTCATATATCATTTAGAAGTAAGTATGCCAACAAAGAACAAATTTATTTTTCTTTTGATCAATAACAAAGAACAAATTATGAAGAGTTATCGATATAACATCGTTTTCGTTTTTTTTTTCTCAATTTTGATTATTTTGTATGATTGTAATATTAAAATTAATAATGAACTATAATGATGATTAATTAATTAAAATAATTAACTATATGCACACAGATATAAGTGTGCATTGGACACTCATATCTATGTCAACTATATATATAGAGTCGACATTGTTATATAGGATCAGTTCAAAAAAAAAAGACATCGTTATAAACGATAAATAATAAAATAATATTATAATAATATTTACACATTAAAAAAACGAATAATGTTAGTTGGATATTGACATATTATTTCGGTTATTATTAAATTAGTATAAATTGAATATTAAAATACATGAATATCGCATGTACACATCAGATACATGTGACTACATTTTTAATATTATACTTTTATTTTGTTATTACTACATATAATATTAGTATAACTAATATTCAATAATAAAAGAATTTCAAAAAATACAAACAATATTGAATGGATATTTGCATGGTATAACTAATATTACACTTATATTTGGTTATATATATATATATATATATATAAATAAAAGGCACACATATTTGTATGCATTTCAATTGACATTATTCACTTAATATCCTTTAATTATCCATTCAATACTATTACATATCCTTAAAAATAGTATATAAAAATTGAAACAATACGAATTTCAAGAAAATAATACTTCAATATACATCAATGAAACTAAAAACACAGTAAATATCTATAAACTAAAAACAAGACGACAACAACAACACAACCAATAACCGCTCAATAGCATATGGATATACTATTATCTCTAGATTATATAAATTGAAGCAACACTATAAATATCAAGTAAATAATACACCAATAAGCAAAGAATTAATTTAAAATACATTAACATAGATAATTAATATGCTTCAAGTCTTATTCCGAAAAAGAATAACTTTCTCCTACAACCAAACGCAAACTGGAATAAGTTAATTGTCACGACCCATTCCCGGGACCGTGACCGGCGTATGAGGCGGACCGTCTGTGGAAGCCCGGCCCATCTCGCACAAGCCTTCCAGAGGTTCAAAATTCTACCAATCGTTTAATTTCCAAAACATTTATTGGAAAAACATTTTTATACTTAAAACAATATATATATATATATATATATATAACTCAATATATATAAATATAAACCAAATGTATATAAACCATATACTCTGGTGAAATCAAATACAACAAATATATCAGAGTATACATACAACCCCAACACCCCACAGTAATCTGGTAA
>CAODLS010619766.1:0-10451 GCA_948243855.1 Flueggea neowawraea
AAGCCGCAATCAACCTTGTTAGCTTTAGAGGTGTGAGCCGTAATCAACCTTGTTGGCTTTAGAGGTGTGAGCCGCAATCAACCTTGGTGTAAAGTTTTGTTGGGTTGAACCAGAATCAATCTTCGTTATAGTGAAAAGGCTAAGTGAGACTTAAGTAGTGGACGTAGGCCGGTTGGTCGAACCATTATAATTCTTGGTGTTGTTTTTTCTCTTACTTCAACTTGTTTCCGCTCTCCAAAATTAACCAAGACATCCCCGAAAAAATTCTCCAACAAATAATACCTTTATAATTAAAATATTAAATTGAATGAATAAAAAAAGGACTTTTGAATGAATAAAAAAGTCCACGGACCCGGCCTAACCGTCAAACTAGACAAGTAAAAAACCGTCAATTCTCTAAAACTTGAGCGCACTTACAACTAAAGAAGAGCTTAAATAATTAATGTCTTAACTGTATAATTCACTGCACGGACCCGGCCGGCCAATATTTATATATATGTTGTAATATTTTTATAAAAAAATAAAAAAAAATTGTCCGTGGATTGGCGGATTAATTACCCTCTCCACATATTTTGCTTTTTTAATTGTTGAGACACGGAGCATCGTTTTTGTTCAATTCTACACTCATCCAACTATCTTTTATACGAAGCTCCATATACCTTTTTTAAAAATTATTTGCCTTTCTCTTTAAAGACTTTAAATTCCTCATTTTCTCTTTCTATTTTTGTGCTTTCTCTCTGTATTTTTATCTCTACCCCTCTCTCTCTTCACTCACCTACAGATCTATCGCTCTTCCTCCGCCGTTGACCTCCGCTACCGCCGTACCCTTCAACCGCGGCTTGCTCGTCGTTCTCTTTCTGTTCTCGGCCTCATCTCTGTTCTCTCTCTCCGATCTCATTCGATTTATCAAGCTTCGATTTTTTTTAATTTTTTTCATTTTGTTTTTTGTTTGTTCAAATCTTGTTTTGTTGAGTGACAGGAAACGAGTGGAGGGAGTTGTGGCGTTTGTCTCTGTTGCTTGGACTCTTTTTCTTGATTAACTGATTCATGTTTCTACGCCTTCAGAAACACCGGATCTCTCGCCCCCACCACCATCACCGGATTCTGAGAGCAGTGGAGCGATCTGCACGATCTTCTTGTTATGTAATGTTTTTGGAACAGATTTTTGGTGTTGGAATTTTGTTTTTGACTAAGCAGGATATTAAGATCAGGAAGGATCTGTTGGAGGAGGATTCGAGAAGAAGAATACCGGATAGGTTGAGGATTTTAAAAGTTTATTTTAATTTTATAAAAGGTTTATTTTTTAAATTTTATTTTGTTTAAAAGGTTTATTTTAATTTTATTTATTTTGTTTAAAATGTTTATTTTATATAAAAAATTTATTTTAAGTTTATTTTGCTTAAAGGGTTTATTTTAGGTTTATAAAAGGCTATTTTAAGTTTATTTTGTTTAAAAAGTTTATTTTAAGTTTATAAAAGGTTTATTTTAGATTTATTTTGTTTAAAATATTTTAGGTTAATTAAAAGTTTATTTAAAGATTATTTTAGATTTATTTTAAGTTTATTTTAAGTTTATTTTTTAATTTTATTTTAGGTTTACAAAAGGTTTATTTTAGATTTATAAAAGGTTTATTTAATTTTGATTTAAAGTTTATTTTAAATTTATTTTTTAAGTTTGTTCTGTTTGAAAGGTTTATTTTAAAAATAAAAATCTAATAACTTAAGACGGAAAACTGGGAACAAAATGTCGACTAAATTGAAAAAAAAAACTCCAAAAAGGGCAAAAAAATGAAAAACAACAAATAAAATGGCTGAATTGTAAAAAAAGGGTGTAAAATGACGTATACACCTTTTAAAACTAAAAATAATAAAAAGACAATTTAATTAAAAAACTAATAAAATAATTTAAAATTAAAAATAAATTAAACAATTCATAAAATTAAAACATTGGAAAAAATAAGATAAAAATAAAGTAAAACAAAAAAAAATAGATATGAAAAACATTTGTTTAAATGAAAAGGTCAAAAAAGAACAACTGAAAACAAAAATTTAAATATGAAAATTTTCGTTTAAATTTTTTTTTGACATAAGTAAAAAAAGGGCTAAAAAGGACTAACAAACAAAAAATAATAAAAAAAAAGGACTTCCTGGACAAGAAATGTAAAAAGTTAGAAGTTCCGTGTTGAAATTCAACGTCCGTATTGAAACAACCGATTAAAAGATGGAGTGGACCGTGGGGATTAAAAACAAAAGCGGTGCCGTTCCTGCAAGGAATTAAAAAAGTTTTCGAATTGTTGTTGTAAGTTGCCCTGGATTGGATTAACCCGGCTCTAGATTCTCTGTAGGCCTGGACTGGACTTTGAGTTTGATCTATTTGTGGAGTTTAGGCCAAGATTTTGGCAGGCCGGACCCCTCCATTCATGCCTTATGACAGGTTATTGATCAAGCTTCCAGTATTTCTTTGCAAGCAACTTCCACACTCCAGCATTCAGATCCCGGTGATCCTGCTCCTTCCCAAAAGTCTTACAGCCTTCTTAATTATTCAGCATTTCATTCTTTCACATTTTCCACCAAATATATAGATTGATACGGATTGCAGGTTGAACTTATAGCGGAAACTTAGTTCATTTAATCATTACCAAACAAATGCTATTTCAACACAAAGAGAAAAAAAAAAAATTGCAGGAGTGGGGAGTAGAGAGCATCAAGCTGTGGTATCATTAATTTGACATTTGGTACAACAAACTGTTCATTTTATTCACCGCCATAAAAGAGGGGTATGAATATGTTTATACTCAATTTCTCACAAAGTGGACAGCATCAGCAAAAATTATGTACAAACAACAGGGGCAGGCAAAACTGAGTACATTCAATGTAAGTATGTATTGAATCAATGCTGTATCAACTCTGGAATGAGTTTCACGACAAACGAAAGCTCGTTCTGTGAGAACTGAGGCTTCGTTTTTGCCTCATCTATTAAACCCTCTTCATTACCAACATTTAATGGCTTCAACAAGTCGGACACTGCGTCTGTAATTTCTTTAACCAAGTCAACTATCACTCCATCTATCCCCATCAGATGTTGCATGTAAACGGCTTCCGGGACGTTACTGCAGAACAAAATCAACATTTATTGATGCCTTATCAGTATCTAACAATGTTAAATATGGTGGCGAAATCGAAACTATGAGGTAAATCAATACTGAAACTTACTTTAGTTTCCCGTATGTTAGTAGAGACAGCTTGGCTTCTTTAATCATGGTGACTACACCAGGGTTTCTGAAAACCCCTTTAACCTCAGAGACAATCCCGTGCAACCCACCTTCCAGACACAACTTTATAGCCTCCTCCAAGGAATTTCTTCTTACATCATAGAATACCTCAGTACCTCCATTTATTAAAAAGAAAACCTGTGAACCCAACATATTTTAAAATTAATTATCAGAAAAGATTTCATCTTTAATAAAGATTCAACAACAGTGAATGTTCAAACACGACGATTATTACTTACAGGGTATGCACTCTGGAGTTTCCTGACCAGAAAAGCAGCATCAGGTTGGAATGATGAGAAAATAACTGGTCTGCCATTACCATACTCAAACACAACCTAAACCAGAAACCAAACAACAATTAATTAATCAATTCCAAACTCAAAGTTCCAATCCTTAGCTAAAAAACAATGACTGAAAGGTGTGGTCTTTGTACCTGTAAGATTGATTGAAGAACATGGGTGAGGTAATCTGATTTGTAGACAACATGGTCATCAAATTTCAGTTCAATATTGAAACTCAAAGTAGGTTCCACTAGTTGGAAGGCATCTTTCAAAGTACATAGAGGGTCATCAGTCTCCACATTCCAGCTCACTATTTTCCCATCTTTTGTTTTACGTAATAAAGTCTTTCCTGTTTTGTCTCCCTCCTTTTGAGGACCATACGACAAGAACTCTGATAATAGAAGTTCTGTCACTCTCTTCTCAAAAATAGTACCCTAAAATTATCCAAAAAAATAAAATCAACATTTAATTCTGAGTAATTTGATGAAATTTTAAAAAGTGTATTAAGGGGATAGAGAGATTTATTACATTCTCTTCTGAGACGATGAAGTTATCGTGGAAAATAACTGGGCAGCTATCCTGGTCACCTGAAAACATCAAACGACCGGTCGTTAAGTACCATACGCAACTGAATTTCACGTTAAACCGAAATTTGAGGACCGAAATATATAGTGGTGCAACCAGCGTAAATCGGGAGAAATCAAAGGGCGAAGTTGTGAACCGAAGCGAAAAAGGACAAAAAAAAAACTGCTAGTACGCGGCGATGGACAAGCGCCACAACCCATGACGTCATTACCGGCCCCCAAAAACCTGCCACCGACGATCAGAAAAAAAGAAACAAACAAAGCTTCAAAGCATTGAAGAAAAGAAAATAACCTGAACGTCAAATTCAATGAAGTCAATGGGGAGTCCGGCGGTGGCATTGAACGACCTAATGGAATTCTCCTTAAAAACCTTGAACCTCTGATCCGGCGAATGCAATAGGTTCATTCCGTGCCCTCTATGACCCGCCACCAAGAACTTGGGAATCTTAAAACCGGCACCGACTTTATTCAACTCCGGTAAACGGATAGAACAGAGAGATACCGAAGGGGTTTCAGGGACATGGTCGAGATTAGGAATCTCGGAGACGTGAACGGCCTTGAGAGCCATTAATGGAGGAGTAGTGAGAGCAGAGATTTGGGTAATTCGGAGGCGGAGAGAAGGGAATGGTATGGAGGGGGGTTTGAAGAGGAGGGGGTTTTTATATTGGAGGAGGAGGGTGGTGGAGGAGGAGGAGTGGTGGAGAGGGTGGAGAGAATTGTCCTCATTCCTGAATTTCGTAATTATGCTTTTGGATATTCCTTTTTCATGACTGGCTCCATCCTTGCGTGCTCTTCCTCATTTCTTGTTTCCGTTAGTTTTGGTAGTTCCAAAGTTAAACGCTGCCGTTTGTTGGAAGTTATCTGGCGCTTTCGTTCTCATTGTATTTGTATGAGATCCGGATTTGTTTTGAATTATATAATCATCTCCGACAGTGACCGACAATGTTGTCCAATTCTTACAGCAGTGACAGTAAATACTGCATCATTAACCATGATTAATTAATTAGTTGACCTAATTAAACTCAAATCATGCAGAAACTTGTTTGGTTGTCTCCATATGCGCCAATCTAATCTCTGGCCTTATTGGGATTACTGTCTGATTAATTGTCAATTTGTTCCAGTCATAATCTGAATTACTGACGATTAACAGTGAATAAGATTGAAATAAAGTAAGATAATTAAAAGGGGTGGGGGGTAAATATTTGTCTTTTGGAGAACCAACCAAAGGAGTAATATCCAAAGAATGCGTGAATAAACAGGGAATATCCAAAGAATATGTTAATTAGATGCCGAGAAAGGAATAATTTTCTTGTATTTTTTCCAAAAGAACGAAGGAACCTTCGAGCCGTGAGGCGGATTCGTGAATTGACAAGTGCGAGAAGTGGAGAATTAGTAGGTTGTTTTGGTGGGGACAAGGGAGATGTGAATTATTGGACAGGATAATCTTATAAAATCAATGTCCGAGTGTGTGATGAGGAGGCTCCAGCAGGTTTGGATTATTTGAGGATTAACGTGGAACTCGTTGTAGGATTAACGTGGAGCTCGTTGTAGTCATAACTATATACTATTGTCAGTTGTCCCTTTTTCATTCACGATCTTTTTGAACCTTTTTTTTAGTTTACCTTGAAAAAATATGAGATGGGACAACTGACAATAGTATATAGTTATGACTATATGAAATCTCTCCCACTCTAAAATGTAATGTTCCAAGATTTATAATAAAACTTGGTGATAGTTAAGCATTGTCGTCATACTGGAATTAATGAAAGAATTGAACAAAAGTCGCCTATTATTTATAAGTGAAATGATATATATATATATATACATTATAAAAATTCAATATATCCATCAAAAATATACATTTACAAATATTTTAATTACATTTAACAAGTAATTAAAAGACACTTTGCTGATATTTACAAATAACTCATGTGAGGACTTGACAATTCTTGAGACAAGCAAGCCTATCGATATTTCCCACAACCTTCTTTTCTTATTAACCAGATGACCACATATGGATTGTAATATTTGGGAAAAATGTTTAAAACAAGACATGAGTTAGACTGCAACTATTTTTTCCCCCTCAGCATAGCTCTGTTTATTAGTCAACTTTCTATACGAAAGAAAAAGTAAAAGTATATATATTTTCTCGTTAATTTAGCATATTTAAAATTTAATGCAAAAGTACATATGTATTTTATATTGGTCCAACTTGTCAACTATTTCTCAACGTGTGATCAATGGACCTAGCCACCAGAAAAAATAAGAGAATTCCAGTTCCATATATGCACCCTTGTTTTGTTTGACCCAAGGTTGCTCAATTACAATAAGTATATATATCCAAGTAACAGCTTTAAATGTGTTTTTTTTCTTTCTTATTTTTTACATCAGCAAGTAGTAACTCTGGGTTTTTTTTTATAAAAAGTAGCAACAAATATCTCCATTCTTAATATTAAATATGTTTTATGTTCTGTATACTACTAACACGATCTATTAAGTAACCAAGGGGATTAAGGAAGGGATTTTTGAGACAGAATGAGAGAAACAGTAGAATGTAGCTCGTAATCTGGTATGAAAGAAAAGTGGGAAGAGAAATGAAGGACGGTAGAAGTGGTGGTCTTTATCATAGTGTCATGATCAGCCTCGGTATACTGGGGACACCATGCCATGCTAATCCATCAAAACGCCAAATGGGAAAGATGCGATTTCTTGTTTTGTTTTTTCTCTCATTCAGGTGATTTGTCCCCCTCAATCCTACTTTTTCTCTCATGTACTCTACCATGTTTTTTTTTTCTTTTTTTGTTTGAAATTATAATAAAATGCTTCATTAAGATGAACAATCTCCTGCAACAGATGCATACAGAAACTCAGGACGCGATGAACCTGATGAAGTGAAACCTCACATAAATACAGAAGTTCGAGTTAAGGTATGAGCAACATGATTCGCAAATCTTTGGATAAACTAAACTCGAACAAAATCTAACTCTTAACCGTGTTTGTTTTAGAGATTAGTCAGAGTAAAGATTAGAAAATTATATAAAAAAGA
This sequence comes from Flueggea neowawraea, assembly GCA_948243855.1. Lineage (NCBI taxonomy): Eukaryota > Viridiplantae > Streptophyta > Magnoliopsida > Malpighiales > Phyllanthaceae > Flueggea > Flueggea neowawraea. The sequence goes on from CAODLS010619766.1 coordinate 7,183, forward strand.
TAAAATGTCACATTTTTTGAAAAATCAAAAATTTATGAACAATAATAATATGTTGAATAGATATGCCTTAAACAAACACTCCTCTAACATTTTGTCTTCTAACATCAACTATTATTTACAAATTTAATTATTAATCATAAATTTGGAGAAAAGAGATTATAAAATTAGTATATTCTCTTAATAATTTTAATTTATCACTCGATATTGATACTTCTTTTTAGAGGCTCCATAGTAGGTATAAAAGTAGTAGTACGTCAAATAAAAATAGTCAAAACAAGTATACATACATATATACCAAATTAGAATTAGAACCTTTCATACTAAGTTGAAACATCATTGTATAACAAATCATTTTTTTATATAAAAAAGGAAAACCACACGGATCATGTAGGAACGTTATCTTTATTATGCCCCTTCCTTCACAAAATCAATCTTCTTAACAGGGTCTAGAACATCTGAACAATTGTACAAATTACAACTTAGTTTTGGACATGTCCAACTTTGACTTGTCAAAATTTCCAGCTTGACGTGGAACAAGCGTAAGAGAGCTCATCAACTAAAGTAGGGTTGGGCACAAACCAAACGGAACCGAACCAATCGGTTTTGCTTTGTTCTGTTCTATTCGTTTGATTTGTTTGGTTTAATTGGTTTTAGTTTTATCCGTTAGGTTTCAGTTTTCAAAATTAAAAACCAAACGGAATGAACTAGCTGAACCAAAAAATTAAAATATAAAATCTTAGGTTATTGGTAATAGGTTTGGTCCAATTTTCACATCCTTGACCCTAAATTACTAGTTAGAGGTTTGGTTCATTAGTCTTTGGTTTATAATTTGATTGGTTTTTTATGGTTTGATATGATTGTAATATGAAAGCAGTTGGTCCTTTTTGGTTTAGTTCGGTTTGTAATGTTATATTGTTTGTAAAATTTTAACTTTTTTTGAATCATCTTTATGCCGGTTTGTTTTGAGTTCGGTTTGAATTGAACCAACCGAACGCCCAGCGCTAAACTAAGGAATGAAGCTGTACGGCCAAAAGCCTTCTAGAAAAAACAGGCTTGTCAATTGCTTAGGGTAATCACAAATGGTTCGAGCTTATTCAGGATACAATGGAATACTAATATATCAGTAAAATGGGTCTAACTTATTATATTTTATTCTATTTCACTTTTGTTTATAATAGTTTTAACTCTTTAAGATTTAATAGGCTAGACCCACACATAATTTTAAATCATTCACAATAAAAATCTATATAATTATCAAAATTAAATTTTTAAATTTTATTAATAAATTTTTGAGAAAATTTATTGAAATTTTTTGTTAATGAAATTTATTAATCAATTAAATTATTAAAATTTATCTACCAAAACTAAAATATTAAATATAATTAAAACTAAATTTAAATATATAATAGTATAATTAAAACTAAATTTAAATATATAATATTAAATCTTTCAAAATTAAAGTACAACACACATAACATTGAAATGTAACATACATGACATTAATTTTTTTAAAACATACATGACATTAAATATAATCCTATACTACATCACAATTAATCTACCCTAATATTACAAAATATTTATAATTAATTGTTTTTACCAATCATTACTTTAATTTTTTATTTTAATCAAAATTAACAAAAACAAACTATGAAAGAAAAAAAAAACAATGGCTCAATTGTAGTACATTAGGGCGTGGAATGCAAATGGAATAATTACAGTTATCTCCAAAAATGTTTCCTATTTGGACACATATTTCAAAATTTTATAGTTTGCGTCTGCAACGGAGTTTTTCGTTTTGATTCGGTTTTCTAATATTGTTTTTGCTTTTTTCTGATTTTTATTTTGTTGTATATGTTTCAACTCAAATCATTTCAAGAGAGTTTAATGTGTGCAGAAAGAGAGAGAAATTTGAGAGATCTAGCCGGTCGTCATTTTTGTCCACCGCCGTCACCGTTCGGGCCAGAGCAGAGATTGCTCCGCTCCGCCGTCGACGCCGCTGTCATTCTCGCCGGAGGAGTGAAGACGATTGTTCACTGCCGTTCAAAATTGTCGTTCGTCGCCGGAGAACACGCGTCGACCAGAGCTGTTGTCGCCACCAGAGAAGCCGCCTCGGTCTCCCGCTCCTTGTCATTCGGATCTGTCGCTCAACGAATGAGAGCTAACGACTGGAGCCGCCACCGAAGAAGAAGACGATCGTCGCCACCGTCGCCGCTTGAAGAAGCCACCGGAGAGCTGATGGAGATGCAGCGGCACTACTCAAACCCTATTTACAAAGCTCATATGCAAAATTATTTTTTAGTCCTTAAAACTTTCATAATTACCACATTAGTCCTAAAGTTGTTCGGTGTCGGATTAGATCGGGATTTCTATAAGTTTTTTTTATAAGTTTGGGGAATCTTATTTTAAAAAACATATGATTTTATTTTTAAAAAAAACTCAAATTTTTAAATGTTTGGAGAATTATAACATCATAATCATAATATATATAAATATACGGATGTGAAGAATTTTTCTTTTTGGATATTACGAAGTTAATCTTGAATATCGTTTTATTTGTATTGAAATTGGTTTGTTGGCGTAACCCATAGCAAAGAAGAACTCAATTTGAAGAAGCAGATTTAGATGGTGACACAATCACTCTCAATCAGAACGTTTTCCCAGTTATTTCACCATTCCAATTAGCAATTTCACCCGAGAAGAACAACTACGGACATTATTCCTGCTTTTCTACCTTTTAAAAAAGTTTTTTCCAATTAAATTTTAATATTCTATATTTATTATTTCAATTCCAAAATAATAGAGGAAAAAAGGGAAGTCATTAGCTTGAATCACAAAATCATAACATATATAAATGTATAGATGGTAAAAAAAAAAATTAGATTGTTATATCCTTATTTATTCTTTATAATTATAAATGTATCTTTATTTTTTCAAGACTATTATATTCTTATTTATTTTTTACAATTATAAATACACTCTTACTTTTAAAATAATTATAAATACATTCTCAACAAAAAATCTAAACTTTATCTATTTCAAAAAAAAATTAACAATTTGCAATTATTTTTGAAAAATAAATTTATCTATTTCGAAGAAAATCTAACAATTTATAATTATTTTTAAAAAATTTAAATTTTAGTTAAAAAAATATCTAACAATTTGTGATTATCTTAAAATTTAAAGATAATTTTAAATAATTTGTAATACTTTATTTTTCATGTTGGTAGTTTGATTATTTTAAACTACTAGCAAAACAATTTACTTTT
>CAODLS010619813.1:0-10791 GCA_948243855.1 Flueggea neowawraea
TTTTAAGTTAGAGAATTTTCCCTACATTTCGACAATTAACGTTTTAACTATTAACATGTAGCGACTTGATCGAAGTCTTGTAAGCATACAAGAATTGATGTAGTTTTACCAAGTAAGTATTCCAAGCGATATTGAACTCAAGAGAACGAGTATAATTGCCACGACCCAAAGTCGGGCCATGACCGGCGTACGGGGTGGACCGTCTATGGGAGCCTGACCCATATCGCACAAGCCTCAGAGTTACAAATAACTACTCATTCATTCGTTTTTAGCCAATTTTATTAAATCAATTTTAAACCATTTATATAAGAAATATATATAACTCATATAAATAATATCAAAATAAAATATTACATACGTGTGTAAAATTATAATATGTGAATACCCATCTCAAAATACAAAATATGGGAACTTGATAACCCACAGTATATCAGCGTGGAGCTCTAAGCAAAAGAAGAGAGTCCGAACAAAAGGGCGTCACTCACCAAAATGTACCGACACCTCACTGAGATGGAAAAGTTGAACAGATGCCGACTATGAGTCAACTTGAAAATGTTAAAGAGTAAGTAAAACTCAATAAGGAAAAACACTCTAGATCGCCTCATACGTGCATCATAGAGTCTGGTTTGAAAACAGTTGAAAATACCACATGCTGTATATATATATATATATACCTATGTATACATTCTACGTATAATATTCATTTAAAAACAGTTTCAAAAAATCATTCGCAAACAGAGCAAACAACATGCAGCAGACAAAATACAGAGTATACATATATAAAATATAACAGAGGAGGATAGGGACCAGAACAGACAGATACGAAGGGGGACTAGGCCACCCATCAGATCAAACAGAGCACGTGGTCTGGCCGGACGCACGACTACCATATTACCCTGGTAACTGGGCCTTCTCAGGGCACTGATTTATCAAAGGCTACGCTATCTCATAGCTAGGTGTCCCGTAATCCAAATATATATATTTATATAGATATATATAGCAGACAACATACAAACAAAGATCGTATACAGAGGGTGTACACATATATATAAGTCATATATATATACCAGATATAATCTAAATTCCAATTTTAATAATCACATAAGTCGGATTATTAATTAGTCAAACCATTATTAAGTCACATTTCATAAATAAGTCGTACACATCAAAAACATAATAATTTTTAAAAGACACAGCCTATGTGTATGAAACTACTATTCTCTCACCTGAGAGTCCAAGCAAAGTCCACTAGTCAATCCCTACCGATGGGCAGCTGCTCGTGCTAGCAACCTCAAGAAGCTATATAGACAAAATCGAACAATCATCAAAATATGGTATTGTGGCAATACCAAATGCATGATATGCAAATGTAGACTATCGAAGTCGCCCAAAATATAATCTGAAAGTGAATCCGTCACTTTCAACCCAAAATTCAAAATCTATGTAAAATTACAGTTTTGTTCCCGACCAATGTAAAATTACGTTTTAGTCTCCGAGACCCGATAATTTACGAAAACGTTCCCGAGGTACCCTGAGATTACTAACTCGCATTTCATAAGTCAAAATCCCCAAATTCTACCCCGAATTCTCAGAAATAGAGAATCAATATTTCTGACTCGTAAAATTACAAGTCACTCCCTAAAACTCCAATAATCACAATCTATCCCCCAACTCTTTAAAATTTGCAATTCTATCTCCGGCTGAAAGTATTTGCAAAAATGCCCTAATTCTGCCGTGTCGGGAAAATATTTTGAAAAATGTCAAATTTCGCTCCGCTCGATTCCCGATGAAACTAGGCCGACATTCCTACTCATTTTCACCCCTGAGCATGAATCTAACCTCAGAATTCACAAGCAAACAATAGATTATCCTAAAATCATCAAAACACATACCTACACCTATATTTCTCAATTCTTCACCAAATCAGTTGATTCAAAGCTTGAATCACGTTCCTACAAGTCCCCTCTAACCTAATCTAACATCATTTAACATGCATTAACTCATAATCATCCAAAAATTTGAATTACAGATCAATTCAGCCTAAATTTGCATGTGAGAATTAATGCATCAAATGGAGTTATGGAGGAACAAATGACGTTAATCTTACCTCAAATATTGTTTAGGAACGTTGGGAGCAATTCAGAGGATTTCAGACGAGTTTGTAGTGGTTTGAGTGACAAAATGACTAAAAAACATCGGGTGGGTGCGTTTTAAGAGCTGCAGATCAAAACACACTGTTTTAACATTTTCAAATGCGACGTACGTTATATTAAGTGACAACGTACGTTGTGGTGGTGCATAAAGTACGTTGTGCCTCACAACGTACATTGTGATGCATGCAGTAGCCACTGTTTCGACGAAAACACACCTCGACGTACGTTATTCCCAGACAACGTACGTTGATCATCCTCGTCCCAGATAACGTACATCATGCATATACAACGTACGTTAAGCTACTTTTCCAGATAACATACGTCTTACTCAACTTACTACTTACGTTGTTCCTCTCCAGTCACACACTCATCATCTCACGCTTCCCTATGTGCATCGAACTTCCCTCGAGGTCCGATAATACCTAATTCTCGATAAACGTGTCCAATTATCTTCAAGATCAATCAGACTTGGTCGAAAGTCTACAGTGATCCTGACCAAAATAGACGAAATGTGACATACTTCCCCCTCAAAAGAAATTCGTCCTCGAATTTTGAACAACAAGATCAAATCTAAAATCAACTCTAGTTTCCAAACAACCCCAAACCAAAACCTGGGCTAACAGCCCCTAACGTAGACAGTGTATACATAACACTCAGCCCACGTACCAATATGCAATATGACAATGCAAAGATACCTATGAAATGCAAAGAATACAAAGATATGAACGAACACACCGACCGATGAATCAGTTGCGTCGAATAGGTGCAGATATCTGCGTCTCATCTCGTCCTCGGCCTCCCAAATGGCCTCCTCAATAGAGTGATGCCTCCATATCACTTTTATCGAAGCAGTCTCCTTCTTTCGCAACCTCTTAACTTGTCGATCGACAATCCTCACGGGATCCTGCTCATAAGATAAGTCAGATCAAACCTCCACGGACTGAGGTGCCAGAACATGAGACGGATCAGGAACATACTTCCTCAAAAGTGATATATGAAACACCAAATGAACAGAAGAAAACTGAGGCGGCAATGTCAACTCATACGCTACGGCCCCAACACGGCTACGATCTCAAATGGACCAATGTACATTGGGCTCAACTTGCCCTTCCTTCCAAATCTCATGACACATTTCATTGGTGACACCTTGAGGAAAACATGGTCTCCAATATCAAACTCCAAATGTTTACGCTTCAGGTCAGAGTAACTCTTCTGATGACTGTGAGCAGTATGGATCCTTTGCTGGATCAATCTCACTCTCTGACATCTCTACAATCAAATTTGGCCCTAGAGGCTCTCTCTCTCCAGCCTCAGCCTAACATAAGGGAGATCTGCACTTCCTGCCATATAATGCCTTGTAAGGCGCCATCTCAATGCTCAAATGGTATGAGTTTTTATATGCAAACTCTACCAGAGGCAAATGGGAATCACAACTCCCCGCAAAATCTATAGCACACGCCCTCAACATATCTTCTAATGTTTGAATCGTGCGCTCTGACTGACCATCAGTCTACGGATGAAAAGCGGTACTAAAATCCAATTTAGTATCCAACTCTTCTTGCAGTCTACGCCAGAACTGCGAGGTAAACTGAGGTCCTCTATCAGACACTATAGAGATTGGCACTCCATGCAGACATACAATTTGGTCGACATACAACTTCGCTAACCGTGTCACTCTATAAGTCGTTTTGACATGCAAGAAATGTGCCAATTTTGTCAATCGGTCCATTATCACCTAAATGGAATCATAACCCGATGACGTCCTCGGTAACTCTACCACAAAATTCATCGTGATGCGATCCTATTTCCACTCTGGAAGGGGTAACTGCTGCATCAACCCAGAAGGATGCTGGTGTTCAAACTTAGCCTACTGATAGGTCAAACACCGACTAACAAACTCAATGATGTCCTTCTTCATCCTTGACAACCAATAGAATTCTTGAAGATCCTAATACATCTTGATGTACCCTGGGTGTACAGAATAGGTGGAGTTGTGACCCTCAGTCATGATCTCCTCGTGCAAACCACCAGACGATGGTACGCACAACCTCGTCCCAAACCAAAGGACTCTAGAGTCATCCACACTGAACCCAGGTACTTCACGCGATCTAACCCTTTCGATTAGATTTTTCATCTGTGAATCCTCTTTCTGAGCCTCTTGGATCCGATCCAATAACATAGGCATTGCCTCTACATGTCCAAACAAGGCTCCAGACTCATCAAACTATAGCTCAACCCCATATTCCATCAGACGCTGCCATTCTAGCACTGCAAGTTGTCTCTTAACAAACATATGAGCTAAACTACCCACTAACTTCCTACTTAGAGCATCGGCAACAACGTTAGCCTTGCCAGAATGATATGATATGGTGCAATCATAATCTTTTAGCAACTCTAGCCAACATCTCTGTCTCAGATTTAGATCGCGTTGCCTGAAAATGTACTTCAAATTTTTATGATATGTGAAGATCTCAAAAGTATCCCCGTACAGATAATGTCTCCAAATCTTAAGAGTAAACACCACTGTTGCTAACTCCAAGTCATGCGTCGGATAGTTCTGTTCGTGCCTCTTAAGTTGTCTCGATGCATAGGCAATTACATTACCATGTTGCATCAATACACAACCTAGGCCAACTCTCGATGCATCACAATACACCGCAAAACCTTCAGAACCCGATGGTAGCACCAACACCGGTGCACTTGTCAAACACTTTCGCAGTTTTTGAAAACTATCTTCACACCTATCATACCATACAAATTTAGCTCTCTTTTGAGTTAACTGAGTCAAAGGAGCAACTATCCTAGAGAAATCTTGGATAAATCTCCTGTAATACCCGACCAATACAAGGAAACTTTGAATCTCCGTATCGATCTTAAGTCTTTCCCACTGGAGCACTGCCTCCACTTTCTTTGGGTCTATCATGATACCCTCTCTTGACACCACATGCCCAAGAAATGCCATCTGCTCGAGCCAAAAATCGCACTTCAAGAACTTAGCATAAAACTGATGTTCTCGCAAAGTCTGCAACACCAACCTCAAATGGTCATCGTGCTCCTCCCTACTCCTCGAATATATCAGAATGTCATCAATGAAGACAATCACAAATCTATCCAAATACAGTCTAAGTACTTTGTTCATCAAATTCATGAATGTTGTTGATGCGTTGGTCAAACCAAACGACAACACCAAAAATTCGTAGTGACCATAACTAATTCAAAATGCAGTTTTAGGGATGTCCTCACCTCTAATCGTCAACTGGTGATATCTCGACCTAAAATCGATCTTGGAAAACCATTGTGCGCCCTACAACTGGTCAACCATATCGTCTATCCTCGGAAGTGGATATCGGTTATTTACTGTCACCTTGTTCAACTAACGATAGTCTATACACATCCTGTGACTACTATCCTTCTTCTTCACAAACAAAATCAGAGTGCCTTAAGGGGAAATACTCGGTCGAATGAACCCCTTATCGAGCAACTCCATCAACTGAATCTCCAACTCCTTTAATTTTGCTGGAGCCATCAGATATGGTGGAATCGATATCGGATCGACATCAGGCTGCACCTCTATAGTAAAATCGATCTCTCGCTCCGGAGGAAGTCCTGGTAATTCCTCAAAAAATACATCAGAGAACTCCTGCGCCACGGGTACATCCTCTGCGCTCAACTTCGATCCCACAGACTCGGTCAAGATGAAAGCCAAGTATGCTTTACAACCTCGGCGTGTCATCCTTTCTGTTCTGGTGATGGACAAATAAACTCGTACCACACTGTCCCGCTCGCCCTGATAGTAGAACTCGGTCTGACCAGGTGGTCTGAAACATACCCTCTTGGTAAAGCAATCTAAAGTAGCATGCAACTCTAAAAGCCCGACCATGCCAAGAATAACATCGAACTCCCCCACATCTAATAGGATGAGATCGGCCAACAATTCGTGCTCATCAAATGAGATCACACAGTTCTGAACCCCATAAACTGTCATCATCTTGCTACCTAGAGGGGATGAAACCTCAAACCACCTATCCAGCTAACATAATGCTAACCCAGCCCGTTCAGCAAAAGGTGGGGTGATGAGTGAATGTGATGCTCTAGTATCAAATAAAACATATGCAGGAGTCTCAGAAATAGAAAGCGTACCAGTCACTGCAGCATTAGAGGCATGTGTCTCATGTCGTGTCAGATGGTACACTCGTGCATGTCCCCCTGTGGTGGCACTGCTCTGGCCATCCTGTCCCCGGCCACCAGTCTGGCCCACCTGGCTACGGCTCCCAGCTCCTGTCATGCCTCTACCACTACCTCTGCCTACTCTGGCACTAGCGGTACTGGTCCCTTCAATGACCGACTGTCCAGCCTGTGACTCGGCTCAAAGCTTAAGTGGACACTCAACAATCTTATGTCCTGGCTGACGACAGTAAAAATAGTTACACGTCGCCTTGTTGCACACCCCTGAATGTCTCCTCCCACAAGTGGTGCAAGGCGGTAAGTAACTCCTCGAACTAAATCCTCCACTCTGCCCACTAGCACGCCCAGACGGCTGTGCCACACTAATGCTAGGGGTACTCTGACTCTGCCTCTGTCCCTAGTTACATATCTACCTCCTTCTTAACTGCGACATGCTGGCCTCCGGACGTACCCTCTGTCTTTGCCCTCTTGGGCTCCCTGGGATGTCTCTCCTCTATATACTCAATAGCTCTGATAGACTTAGCCATCTGCCTCACTGTGATCAGATCGCCACCATCTTGCCAAACCGTGGATGCAGACCACTCTGAAACCTTCTCGCCAAAGCCTCCTCACTCCGACAATCCTCAAGAGCGTACCTACTAAGCTCTCTAAATCTCTGCTCATACTCTATAACTGACATGCTAGAGGCCTGATGAAAATCGCTGAACTTATCCACTTTCTTGTCCCTGATGCTCCTAGGAAGGACGGTAATTATGAGCTCATTCTTGAATTCAACCCAATAGACAACCCCTCATGTCTCAAACTCCAACCACAAAGACTCAGCACAGTCATCCAAAAGAAAAACAGCAAGTCGAACCCTATCAGCATCATCAGTGATCCTCTGGGCTCGAAAACAACGCTCCACCACAGTGAAGAAATGGAGAGGTTCATCTCCCACTCCTCCTGAAAATCTCGGGGGCTTGATTTTTAGGAAACCAGTCAAACTAGGGCTAGCACCAGCCTGTGGGACTGCTGGAACAACTGCAGGAGCAGCGGTTGCGGCTACCTCAGGCTGAGGCAGCAGAACAGGTGTCGCAGGCTGAGGTGTCGACTGACCTCCAGCCATCTTACCAAATAGCAACCTCTGAATACTCTCAAGGGCTGTAGCGAAGCACTCCAGCTGATCGGGCTGAGTCGTAGGATGTGGATATGGTGCAAAAACAACGATCTTTGGTAAGTTAGGAGGGGTAGGCTGACACGCTACAGAATGACTGGCGGCTTCAACGGAAGCAAGCCTAGCAGTAGCTCGTCTTTGGCGACGTCGAGCCATAACTACAGATAACAAATTGCATATGCAAATGTCAAAATGCAATGATTTACCACAGTACCAGAACAAATGTCAAAGAATATATGAAGGCAAATCAGACTAACTCGATCAAAGATACCTAAGTTCCACACTGACCCCCAAATTTAAGAAAACCTAGTCTCTGATACCACATTTGCCACGACCCAAAGTCGGGCCATGACCGGCGTACGGGGTGGACAGTCTATGGGAGCCCGGTCCATCTCGCACAAGCCTCAGAGTTACAGATAACTACCCATTCATTCGTTTTTAGCCAATTTTATCAAATCAATTTTAAACCATTTATATAAGAAATATATATAACTCATATAAATAATATCAAAATAAAATATTACATAAGTGTGTAAAAATATAATATATGAATACCCATCTCAAAATACAAAACATGGGAACTCGATAACATACAGCATATCAGAGTGGAACTCTAAGCAAAAGAGGAGAGCCCGGGCAAAAGGGAACGACCCACCAAAATGTATCGACGTCTCACTGAGATGTAAAAGCTGAACAGATCCCGACTCTGAGTCAACCTGAAAATGTTAAAGAGTGAGTAAAACTCAGTGAAGAATAACACTCCAGATCGCCTCATACGTGCGTCACAGAGTCTGGTTTGAAAACAGTTGAAAATACCACATGCAGTATATATATATATATATATATATACACCTACGTATACATTTTACGTATAATATTTATTTAAAAACAGTTTCAGAAAATCCTTCGCAAACAGAGCAAACATCATGCAGCAGACAAAATACAGAGGATACATATACAAAATATAACAGAGGATGATAGGGACCAGAACAGACAGATACGGAATGGGGTCTGGGCCACCCATCAGATCAAACAAAGCACGTGGTATGGTTGGACGCACGACTAACATATTACCTTGTAACTGGGCCTTCTCAGGGCATTAGTATACCAAAGGCTACGTTGTCTCGTAGATAGGTGTCTCGTAATCCAAATATATATATGTATATAGATATATATAACAGACAGCATACAAACAGAGATCATATACAGAGGGTGTACACACATATATATAAGTCACATATATATATATACCATATATAATCCAGATTCCAATTTTAATAATCTCATGAGTCGAATTATTAATTAGCCAAACCATTATTAAGTTAGATTTCATAAATAAGTCGTACACATCAAAAACATAATAATTTTTAAAAGACACAGCCTATGTGTATGAACTACTATTCTCTCACCTAAGAGTCTAAGCAAAGTCTACCAATCAATCCCTACTGGTGGGCAGCTGCTCGTGCTGGCAACCGCAAGAAGCTGTACAGACAAAATCGAACAATCATCAAAATGTGGTATTGTGGCAATACCAAATGCATGATATGCAAATGTAGACCCTCGAAGTCGTTCAAAATATAATCCAAAAGTGAATCCGTCACTTTCGACCCAAAATTCAAAATCTATGTAAAGTTACAGTTTGATCCCCGACCAATGTAAAATTACATTTTAGTTCTCGATACCCGATAATTTACGAAATCGTTCCTGAGGTACCCTGTGATTACTAACTCGAATTTCATAAGTCAGAATCCCCAAATTCTACCCTAAATTCTCAGAAATCGCGAATCAATATTTCTAACTCGTAAAATTACAAGTCACTCCCTAAAACTCCAATAATCACAATCTATCACTCAACTCTTTAAAATTTGCAATTCTATCTCTGGCAGAAAGTATTTGCAAAAACACCCTAATTCTGTCGTGTCGGGAAAATATTTTCAAAAATGACAAATTTCGCTCTGCTCGATTTTCGATGAAACCAGACCGACATTCCTACTCATTTTCACTCCATGAGCACGAATCTAACCTCAGAATTCACAAACAAACAACAGATTATCCTAAAATCATCAAAACTCGTACCTACACCATCTCTCTCAATTCTTCACCAAATCAGTTGATTCAAAGTTTGAATCACGTTCCTACAAGTCCCCTCTAACCTAATCTAACATCCTTTAACATGCATTAACTCAGAATCATCCAAAAATTTGAATTACAGAACAATTCGGCCTAAATTTGCATGTGAGAATTAATGCATCAAATGGAGTTATAAAGGAAGAAATGACGTTAATCTTACCTTAGATGTTGTTTAGGAACGTTGGGGTGCAATTCAGAGGATTTCAGACGAGTTTGTTGTGGTTTGAGTGACAAAATGACTGAAAAACGTCGAGTGGGTGCATTTTAAGAGCTGCAGATCAAAACACATTGTTTTGACATTTTCAAATGCGACGTACGTTATATTAAGTGACAACGTACGTTGTGGTGGTGCACAACGTACGTTGTGATGCATGCAATAGCCACTGTTTCGACTAAAACACAACGTATGTTGATCCCAGACAACGTACGTTGATCATCCCCGTCCCAGATAACGTACGTCATACATATACAATGTATGTTAAGCTACTTTTTCAGATAACGTACGTCTTACTCAACTTACTACATATGTTGTTCCTCTCCAGTCACACACTCGTCATCTCACGCTTCCCCACATGTATTGAACTTCCCTCGAGGTCCAATAATACCTAATCCTTGATAAGTGTGTCCAATTATCTTCAAGATCAAGCGGACTTGGTTGGAAGTCTACAGTAATCATAACCGAAACTGACAGAATGTTATAAGAAAGTAAAAATAAATAAAAGCATCAATTTTTTTTGGGTTTTTGGAAATTAAAAGCAAGCAATAAAGTAAACACAAGAAATTCAATAATGATAAAACATTTGGACTTTAGAGATAAAACCAATGGTTCAATTGTCAAATGAATGAAAATGGGTTTTCAAAATGGGTGTGAGTGTTTTCACCTTAAGAATAACCCAAGACCTCTCTCGAGGTCATTTAAGTCGTACCTACATTTCTTAGAAGGGTCTTTTCGGCCTCACCTAATCATGTTAGGCTCATTTTGGTCATTGGAGAATTTTATCGAATACCTTGTAGGTATAGGTATATTTCTATCCTAAAACCATACAAGTTTTACACTTGTGACCTAACCTAAACTTATTCTTTCGATTCATCACTTAGGCTTGTCAAAAACAACATTGAGGTGATCAATCACAACATCATTCAATTAATACAAGTCATAAAATCATCCAC
>CAODLS010619821.1:0-15566 GCA_948243855.1 Flueggea neowawraea
CTAACATTACTTTCAAGTGTGTGTAGCTTAGCAAGATTGAAAGAACAAGTTTCCAACTCCACATTTTGGGCTCAATTACTACTCATCACTAAGCTCTTTACTCTTCATTATTTGTTCTTATATTGCTACTTTGCAAAATCAATCTAGGTTTTATTAATCGTGCACAAAACTGATTTAATCTTTAAAAACCAATTCACCTCCCTTTCTTGGTTTGGTATTTGGGCCAACAAAAATCATAAGCAAAGTATAAATCATTTTACAGAAAATATTTATATATCTTATGGAAATATTCAATATCAGAAACTGAGTTAACTTGCAAAAAAATATTTATATATCATATAAATATTATTTATCAGAAACGAAAACCAAAGTTTAATAATCACATAAGTTGGATTATTAATTAGCCAACCCATTAAATAAACTGGATATAGCAGAAACATAGAATTAAGGAGACACAACCTATGTGTCTGAAGCTATCATTTCACTCATCTAGACGTCGAGCCAATAATCCAAATCTCAGACCAGGACAGATATCACATAGCAGAGTGAAAAAACAACAGACTGAGCTAAAACAAAATTTTATTACCAACGGGCCAGACACGGTAACTGTGGCGATGCAGAATATGTGATATGCAAATGCAAATGTAGAAATCAAAATCTCAAACGTCGACCAAAAACCCATTTCGATCGAATATTTAAACTTATCTATTGAAATCCATCATTGATTCAAAATAACAGATTGGTCCCCGACCTATGTAAAACTACGATATAGTCCCCAAGATTGGCAAACTACAAAATAGCCCTCAAAGTATTCCCATATTACTAACTAGTTCTCCAAACAGTCGAATTGCCAAATTAGACCCCTAACTCTCATAAATTGCGAAATACAAAAAATTACAAGTTTTGCCCCCAGAACCACGACTTACTCGAGTAACTGCCCCCTTGAATTACTTGAGTAGGCAAGGGCTCACTCGAGTAAGTCAAGATCTTACTCTAGTGAATCCCTGCCCAGAAATTTCAAGAATTCCTCTAACATGATTTGACCGAAAAAATGTTACCAGTCACCCACATTGGTCCTAAATAACCTCCAGAACATTAATCTATACTCCAATCCAAAAATACAACTCAAAATCACTCCAAAATCAACCCAACCCGAAATGATTCATACCCACTTATGAACACCTTCAATTCTTATGATTTCAAGCTTAACCTAGGTGCTTCTAGACTCTCAAAGTCCTAATTTTACAACCCCTAACACTTATTCCACCAGAAACATCACGTAACAACCCCAAATTTGAAACCCTAGCTCAACCCATCACTCCAAAAAATGTCAAACAAAACCATGTATTCAACAAGAAAATGGAAGCAAAATAAGTGAGGAAAGATAGATCTTACCTCAAAGAATCAAGTGTAGCCAAGGATAGGCAATGGAAGAGGGAGAGAGATGGATTTTAGAGTGAATCTGGTGGTTTAGAAGTAAATGACAAAAAGGAGTCGGTGGGGGCATTAAATAGACCAAGACAGCAAAACTCACTGTTTTGTTAAGTACCTGAGTTGTGTTAGTACTTACTCGAGTAACTCATGTTACTCGAGTAAGTCTTGCTTCAAATGAAATTCTGGCCCCGCTCACTCGAGTAAGTCAAAAGCTTACTTGAGTAAGTCCTATTTCCTGAACAGCAATGAAGCATGAACCCACCGTTACTCGCGTGACCCAACCTCGATTACTCAAGTAACACAACATTCTACTTGAGTAACTCTCAACCAAAGGTTCAAACAACCCATTCACCCACGTTCACTCGAGTAACTCCAAGTTTACTCAACAACAAGAATTTATCTAACACCACCAATATCCAAACAACATCTCCGAACACCAAGGATCAGATTGGAGATGAATGAAAAAGCTACAGAGACCTAGTCAAAACAAGCGGGATATTACATACTTCCCCCTCAAAAGAAATTCGTCCTCGACTTTCTAAACAAATCAGATCAACGCTAGAATCTAACCCAAGTCTCCAAATCGGGATCAATCCAAATATATCCTCAATAGATATCAAGTTTTCAAGTGAGTAAATAGCAACTTCAGACACATAGGTTGTGTCTCAAAATTTTTATTATTGATTTTGTTGTGTTGGACATATAATTGAAATTGGACAAATCTAAGGATTGACTTAACTGTTAGTTTTGGTGCTCTAGTCCAATCATTTATGTACATTATCATTCGATTTATCAATTAATAAAGAGGTATTTCATTTCATATCTATGAAATATTATACATTTTATGAAGATAAAACCTCTATGAATAGTTTATTCTTACTTATGTCATCAAGTCTGACTTTATAGTAAAACCATAAGGTAAAAGGAATATTATTCTAAACATCCCTAATCTATTGTTATCATGGGAATGATAACAAATCAAGGTTACTATGTTGCTAAGTTGATTTTCACGTTTTACTGATTATGGATATGAGATATCACATAGAACATATATATGTTAAGGAACATATATTGGACTGGCACACTACGAAAGCACTTCATGGATCTATGTCACAAGTAGCTTTCACACAATGGTGATGTTTGAGTCCTCTGACTGAAACTCACTATCGGCTCTTACATGAGGAATCACATGTTTTGACTTATTCAAACATTATCCGTAACCGGGTAACAATAAAGGCTATGATTGGATATGTCATGAATCTTGTAGATGAGTGAAGTGAGAGTGACGAATTTGTTCCTCTTATGAAGAGTAATATCTTTAGGCCACTTGATGAGTAGGATTGATGAAATATATGCATACTCAAATGAATTGATAAAGGGTTATCAATGTCATTTATTATATCAATCTATTTGAGATCAAGAAACACAATTAAGCAAATAAGGTTGACATGTTACCATGCCTTATGCTTAATAGAGATATCGTGAGAAAAAAGCACTAAATATCAAACTATGAAAGGTTAACTGGAATAATCGAATACCACTCAATTTTGGATTGTCATAATGTATTATTAGATACTACTTATGGACTTTGGGCTCAATTTTTGGGACAAGGCCCATTGTCATTTTCAAGTGGGCCTATTGGGTCACACACAAGAACGATTTGGATTGGTTCAAAAATATTCTCTCTTGTGGTAATTAAATTATTGAGATGATTAATTTGATTAATCATTAATAATTTAGGTTTTTATTATTTATGTCATAAATATAATATAAGATATTATCCATTAATGTAATGAGCTTTTAATATAAATCACTTAAAGTTAAGTTAAATATGTTTGGGCTTATTCTTATGTGTGACATAATAATTTGGCCCATATGTGGTAATGAAAGAGTGATTTATTTAATGATAATGTATCATGTAATTAAAAGTCCAATGACATTAAAAAGCCTATGATAAATTCGGCACACTTCCTATTTTATAGGAAAAATTCTGCACACTCCTATTTTTTAAGAACCCTTATTCTTGTGTGACAAGAAAAATAAAACCTAGTCCATATGTGTGTTGGAAATTCGGCACACTCCATAATTAATAAGGAGTTATTATTCTTGTAGGACAAGAAAGGGAAAACCTAGTTCACTTTAACTAGGGAGTTCTTATTCTTGTAGGATAAGGAAAATAAGACCTATTACAATTAAACTAGGGTTTTCTAAGTGCTTATAAATATGATGCACCTCTTGTCATATTTGGTTGATGTTGGCCGAATTTTTAATGCAAGATTAGAGCTTGGCCAAATTTTGTGAGTGTCACATAAAGAGAGAAAATTATTTTCTGAGACTAGAATAGAGATTTTTTGTGCTAGTACACTCCACCAATCCAAGTAAGTTTGTTCGTGTGGACACCTCTAGACACAGTCGCGCAAAGGCAACATGAAGATTAGTGGATTCGATTTTTAAGCACTAAAAGTTACACCAACATTGTCATTCAGTCGAATCCTTAAAGCAATTCTTAAGGTAAATATTCCAACCCTAATAGTGTATGTCAATATGTATGGATCCTTGGTGGAATTCTAGATGTAAATTTTTTGTTGTTTCTGCTGCTATGTACTCTTATGAATGTCATATACTTAGTTAAGAATTCCAACATTAATTAATAAACTGGTTATGTGTTAATAATTAGTACTTTGTTTTGAAAATGACAAATATACGTATTATATATCCACTTTGTGTTTTGATGCTGAAATGCATGCTTTGATTTTATACTATGTAATAGTATAGCATGATTTTGGTTTTCTAATATGGGACACCTGTGCTACAGTAGTAGTAGCCTTTGGTATACCATTGCTTTGAGAAATCCCAACTACTAGGGATGCCGAAAGCCATATGTTCTAATCCAACACATGATTTGTCATTGATTAGTGGCGGAGTCCGCATCATAGATGTTATAGTGCCAGATGCACACATTCGATATGTGTCCCACATTCACAATATATGTTTTGACTTTGAAACTGTATTTGATATGTTTTTCGTGCCAGCTGTTTACTTTATTTGTGAACGTTTTGGAAAATGATTTTCGAATGCTACTATGTATTAGCGTGTACAAATATTTATATATATTTGCCCTCCTATATTGCATGTGGTAGTTTTGAATTGTTTTCAAAACAGTCTGTGTGAGGCACATATGAGACGGTCTAGAGTGTTATTCCTCATTGGGCATTGACCCCTCTATTTTCTGTATTTGTTGATTCTTGTATCACAGGTTCACAAATTTTGGCTTCAGCAACCATTCCGCATCTTGATTACCAGTGAGACATCTATTGGTTAGTGATGCCCTTTTATCCGGGCTCTCTTTTTGTATTGTTAGAGCTACGCACTAGGACGTTGTAGGGTTACAGGTTTGCCATTTGTATTTGATATTCTATAACCTGATTTTATACTTATGATATATTTTTGGATACATTAATCATTTTATTTATGTTATTTATTTTTACTACTTATGTTTTAAATGATAAATGTTTTCCTTAAACATTTTTAAATAATAATTAAACATTTTGGATAGTATGTTCTGATATTTGAGGCTTGTGCGAGATGGGTCTGTCTCCAATAGACGATTCGCCTTATATGCCAGTCATAGTCTAAAAACGGGTATTGATAAAGGTGGTATCAGATACCTAGGTTTCATAAGTGTGGGGTCGATGTGGAGCATAGGTATCTTTGATCGAGTTAGTTTGATTTGTTTTTGCATACCCTTTGACCTTTGAGTCGATACTGTGGCGAGCACTTGCATTGACATTACATATACGATTTTTTTTGATTGCATGTAGATATGGATTGATGTCATGGGAGAGGCCTCCATAGAGGCCACGAGAGGCCTGGACACATGCCCGATGAGGCCATCTCTCATTTTGTAGCTGATCAGCATGATTTGCAGAGTTTTACAGAGGTCTTAGAACCTCAGCCTCATCCATCATCTACGGGTCCGATGGATGCATTTGAGGATTTACCCAAGTTCTCATTCGGGTAGAGGCATTGTTAGTCGTACAGGCTGTCGAAGGTCAACCAATTTTGCCAGTTGTTGATTTGCTAGTTCCATCACCTCAGCCAGAGGCAGCTACACCAACACCTATCATAGCTCCAGTAGCACCACGGTTAGACATTGAGTCTCATCTCACCAGGTTCTTGAAGTTCGTTCTGCCTAGATTTACGGGCGCGATGGGAGAGGATCCCTAGGATTTCACCTTCACGATTGAGCAATGTTTTGATGTGATAGAGCCAGTGATGATGCTAGGAGGATCAGACTTGTGACATTCTTACTGGATGTACGAATGGATAAATGGTTGCAAGGCATGGGATCAAGTAGGATTACTTCTTCGGATGAGTTCAAGAATGAGCTCACTTTGTCTGTCCTTCCCCAAAGTGTGAAGGATAGGAAGGCGTACCAGTTTAGCAAGTTCAAACAAGAGCCAGGTATGTTAGTGATAGAATATGAGGATCGGTTCAGGGAGTTGAGTCGATATGCACCACCTGAGGCCAGGATCAAGGACGCTTTGGTGAGGAAGTTTCTGAATGGTTTGCTAACCAAGATTAGCAGAGTGGTAGGGACCCAAAACTTGCATACCATGTCGCATATTGTAGAGTCTATAAGAGGTATGAAGTATCAGGACGAGAGACATCCGAGGGAGCCCAATAGGGTAAAGACTGACGGTACATCTAGAGGCCAGTAGGGTCGAGGACATAGTGATTAGTCTGAGCAGAGGCGTAGACATTCCTCTAGAGATCAGCGACATGGACAGATTTCTAAGAGTGCTAGTGTGGCATAACCAGCTGAGCATGCCAGAGGTCAGAGTTTTTGAGGCTCACACTCGCCTTGCGAGACTTGCAGAAAGAGACACCCTGGTGTTTGCGTTAAGGCGACAGGTCTCTATTTTCATTACAAGCAGCCTGGACACAAGGTAGCTGAGTGTCTCGTGAGGCATGTCACAAGATCACAGATAGTGCAGTCAGTGGTCGGAGGTACAAACACCATTGGCACTAAAGGTGACAGAGGTGCAGGTAGAGACGCTGCAGGTTTTGGGTGTCGTAGCCAGATTGGAAAGGGTAGTGGTCGTGGATAGGTCAGACATAGTAGTTTTGCTACAGATGGTAGGCTCACGTGTACCATTTGACCCATCAGGAGGGGCAGACCTCCAATGCTGCAATGATTGGTACGTTATCTATCTCTGTTTCTTATGCTTATGTGTTATTTGAAACTAGTACATCGCATTCATTCATCACTCCATATTTTGTTGAGCATTCAAGATTAATGTTGCATTCATTGGATAAATTGTTACAACTATCATCACCTTTGGGTAGCAAGATTTTGACTGATTTAGGCGTTAAGGGTTGTATGATAGCCGACCTAATCGTGTTATATGTCAGGGAGTTTGACGTCATACTCAGTATGGATTAGCTTATGACTTGGCACGCTACCCTAGACTATTTTGCAAATAGAGTATGCTTTGGACGGCTTAGTTAGATTGAGTTCTACTATCAGGGTGAGTGAGATAGTGTGGTACGAAGCTATGTATCCGCTATTAGAGCAGAAAAGATGATCTGCCGAGGATGTGAGGCATATTTGGTTTTCTTTTTTGTTGAGTCAGAGGGACCAGAGTTAAGGGTAGGAGATGTACCTGTGGTTCAAGAGTTTTTGATGTGTTTCCCGAAGAGTTACCAAGACTTCCACATGATCGGTAGATCGAGTTTGCTATAGAGCTACAGCCTGGTACCGATCCGATATCGATTCCACCGTATTGGATGGCGCTAGTAGAATTGAAGGAGTTAGAAACTCAGGTGAGAGAGTAGTTGGATAAGGGATTTTTTCAACCGAGCGTCTCACCTTATGGTGCACCTGTTTTGTTTGTAAAGAAGAAGGATGGAAGCCTTCGTATGTGCATCGATTACCAATAGTTGAACAAGGTAATAGTGAAGAACTGATATCCGCTTCTGAGGATAGATGATCTATTTGACCAGTTGTAGGGTGCACATTGGTTTTCTAAGCTTGACCTGAGGTCGAGATATCACAGTTAAGGATCCGAGGTGAGGATATTTCGAAGACTGCATTTTGGACTCGATACAGGCATTATAAGTTTTTGGTGATGCCATTTGGGTTGACGAATGCTCTTATGGCATTCATGGACTTGATGAACAGGGTGTTCAGGCCATATTTAGATCGATTTATGATTGTCTTCATCAATGACATTCTGATCTACTCGAGGAGTAGGGAGGAGCATAAGGATCACTTGAGGTTGGTCTTCCACACTTTGAGAGAACATCAGCTTTACGCTAAGTTCTCTAAGTGCGAGTTCTGGCTTGATTAGGTGACATTTCTCAGACACGTGGTGTCGAGGGATAGTATTATGGTTGATCCGAATAAGGTAGAGGTTGTACTCCATTGGGATAGACCTAAGACCGATATGAAGATTTCGAGTTTTCTAGGTTTGGTCGGGTACTATAGGAGGTTCATCCAGGATTTTTCAGGATCACCCTATGACTCGATTGACACAAAAAGGAGTGAAGTTTGTTTGGTCTGACAGATGTGAGGATAGTTTTCAAAAGTTAAAGGAATTTTTGACAAGTGCATCAGTGTTAGTTTTACCATCGGGTTCTAGATGTTTTGCGGTGTACTGTGATGCATCGATAGTTGGCCTAGGTTGTGTATTGATGCAGCAAGGCAAGGTGATTGCCTATGCATCAAGACAACTTAAGAGGCACATACATAATTATCTGACACTTGATTTAGAGTTAGTAGCCGTAGTGTTTGCACTCAAGATTTGGAGACATTATCTGTACGGAGAGAATTTTGATTTCTTTACGAATCATAAGAGTTTGAAGTACATTTTCGGGCAGTAAGACTTGAACTTGAGGCAGAGATGTTGGCTAGAGCTGTTAAAGGATTATGATTGCACCATATCATATCATCTTGGCAATGCTAACGTGGTTGTTGTGCTTTGAACAGGAAGCCGATGAGGAGTTTAGCTCACATCGAAGTCGAGAAACGACCAGCAGTGTCAGAGTGGCAGAGTTTGATGAGGAGTGGAGTTGTATTTCAGTTTGATGATTCTGGGGCATTGTTTGGTCACATCAAGGCAAGACCTATTTTGTTGAATCGGATCTGATAGGCTCAAATGGATCATGCCAAAATTTAGAGTTTGATTGAAAAATTCAAATTGTAAGAAGTGTCGAGCTTCAGTGTTGATGATTTGGGAGTGCTTTGGTTCAATTTGAGGTTGTGCGTACCATTTTTTTATGGATTACGCGAGAAGATTATGATCAAAGGTCATAATTCTGCATATTCTGTACAACCGAGGTATATTAAGATGTATCGAGATCTTTGAGAATCCTATTAGTGGTTAGGGATGAAGAATGACATAGCTGAGTTTGTTAGTCGATGTTTGACCTGTCAGCAGGTTAAGTTTGGGCACCAACATCCTTATGGATTATTACACCAGATGCCTCTTATGGAGTGGAAGTGGGATTGTATCATGATGAATTTTGTAATGGGATTGTCGAAGACATTGTCTGGATATGATTCCATTTGGGTCATCATGGATCAATTGACCAAGTCTGCACACTTTCTTCTGTCAAGATGACTTATGGAGTGACACGACTGGCTAAGTTGTACATTGAGAGGATTGTATGTTTGCATGGTGTACTGATCTCTATATTTTCTGACAGAGGACCTCAGTTTACTTTGCATTTTTGGCATAAACTTCAGTACAAGTTGGGTACTCGATTGGACTTTAGTATTGTTTTCCATCCGTAGACCGATGGTCAGTCCGAGCGTACGATTCAGAATTTAGAGGATATGTTGAGGGTGTGCGCTGTGGATTTTTCTGGGAGTTGGGATTCCTAATTTCCATTGGTAGAGTTTGCATATAACAAATCGTACCATTTGAGCATTGAGATGGTGCCTTACGAGGCTTTATATGGTAGGAAGTGTAGATCTTCTCTGTGTTGAGCCGATGCCAATGAGAGAGAGCCATTGGGACCCGATCTTATTTTGGACACCACTAATAAGGTCAGGTTGATCCAACAGAGGATCCAGACTGCTCATAGTTGTCAGAAGAGTTACGTTGACCCGAAGCGTAAACATTTGAAGTTTGAGGTAGGAGACCAAGTATTCCTAAAAGTATCACCTATGAAAGGTGTTATGAGATATGGGATGAAGGGCAAGTTGAGCCCGAGATACATTGGTTCGTTTGAGATTGTTGTCGGGTTGGAGTTGTTGCTTATGAGTTGGCATTAATCACCCGATGACGAATTTCTTTTGAGGGGGAAGTATGTAATATCCGTTATTTTTGAATTAATTTTTGGTTATTTTCTAATTAATTTATAAAATAATTTTTAATGTTGGAAAATTAAAAATTTTGTTTTAAATGTTAATTGGGTGATTAATGAAGTTTTGAAGTGAATAGAGTTGATTAATTAAGTAGAAATTGGTGAATAAGTGAAATAAAAATTGGAGGAAAAGAGGAGGAGGCGGCTAAGCGTTTGGTGCATTCAATCTAAGCTACATGTCGTTTTGCTCATTCAAAGTTGTCGTTCGCGCTACATGTCTGTCGTACGGTCCAGTGCTCCTATCGTTCAAGGCTTCTGCATGTCGTTCAATGTTGCTGGGCAATGATCTCTTCTAGAATGACGTCATTTCTTATGTGCCTTCAAGTCAAACTTGCCCATACCGCCGCCAACAACTCTCCTTTCTTCCAGATTTTGCACTCGATTTCCACCATTCATATCAATTCTTTTTCTTCTCTTTCTTCATTATTTCATCACTCCTGCACACCATCTTTAGTTCTCTCTTCTAGGTTCTCTGCCTCTCATCCATTTTCTTCATCAAATCAAGGTAAGAACATGACTTCTCTCTTCATTTACTTCTTCCTTTTTTCTATCAAGACATAGCTTCGGTTATTATTTGTTTTCTTTCATGACTGTAAGCTCGGTTTCGGAAGCTTGTCAGTGTGATTTTAGAGTTATTTCAAATGGTTTTGATGGATTAAGTTAGCCATAGATAAGTGTAGGTTGAAGGTGATGGTTCGGGTGAGCTTTGTTTAAAGTTTAGTTGGTTAAATCTGAAATTGTTGGAACAGATTGAATGATGAGTTTTGATGAATTCTAGAAATAGTTGGATTGGTTTCAATTCTTGAAATTTAAGAAAGAAAGGGAGTGTTGTGATTGGTTGAAAAGTGAGGATCAAGCATCATATTTGGCAGGTGGATTAAGTCACAAATTCTATAAAGGTTTGGCCAAAGTTGTGATTTTAAGGAATTAAAGTTAAAAATGTAATTTTAAGAAATTGGAGGATTTAATTATAAATTTAAAATACTTTAAGGACTAATTTATAAATTATGAAAAGTTTGGAGACTAATCCATAATTTTTTGAGGTCTTAGGGACTAAATGATAATTTTATATAAGTCGAGGACTAGACGTATTTGCATTTCCATATCATGCATTTGGTATTGCTACAATACTGCATTTTGATTTGTTTGTCATATATCTGTTGATATTTTTTTTTTTTTGTTCAGTATCTTGTTCCTGTCAGCGAGATAAGCCACCGACGAGTAAGGCTTGATTGACGTTTGCACTTGGATTTCTAGGTGAATGAAAAGAAGATTCAAACACATAGGCTGTGTCTCGAAACTTCTATTATTGATTTTGTTGTGCTGGACATATAACTAAAATTGGATTAATCTAAGTATTGACTTAACTAATAAACTAGTTATGTGTTAATAATCAGTACTTTGTTTTGAAATGATATATATATATATACACACACATATATATCTGCTCTTTGTTTTGATGCTAAATTGAATGCTTTGATTTTATACTATGTAATAGTATAATATGATTTTGGTTTTTTAATCTGGGACAGCCGTGCTACGTGTAGTAGTAGCCTTTGGTATACCATTTCTTTGAGAAATCCCAGCTACTAGGGATGCCAGTAGCCATGTGTTCTGATCCAACACATGATTTGTCGTTGATTAGTGGCGGAGTCCACATCACAGATGTTCTAGTGCTATATTCACACATTCGATATGGTCCCATATTCACGATATATGTTTTGACTCTGAAACTGTATTTGTTATGTTTTTCGTGCTTGTTGTTTGCTTTGTTTGCTAATGTTTTGGAAAATGATTTTTAAATGCTAGTATGTATTAGCATGTATAAATATTTATATATATTTGCCCTCCTATATTGCATGTGTAGTTTTGAACTGTTTTCAAAACAGTCTTTGTGAGGCACGTATGAAGCGATCTGGAGTGTTATTCCTCACTGGGCTTTGACCCCCTTTATTTTCTATATATGTTGATTCTTGTATCTCAGGTTCACAGATTTTGGCTTCGCCCCGCATCTTGATTACCAGTGAAGCGTCTATTGGCTTGTGATGCCCTTTTGTTTGGGCTCTCCTTTTGTATTATTAGAACTCTGCACCGGGATGTTGTAGGGTTACGGATTTGCCATTAGTATTTGATATTCTATAACCTGATTTTATACTTATGATATATTTTTGGATACATTAATCATTTGATTTATGTTATTTATTTTTACTACTTATGTTTTAAAAGATAAATTTTTTCGTTAAACGTTTTGGAATAATAATTAAACATTTTGGGTAGTATGTTCTAATCTTTGATGCTTGTGCGAGACGAACCGGTCTCCCATAGACGGTTCGCCTTATAGGCAGGTCATGGTCCTAAAAACAGGTCATGACAGTGCATCTTGCTCTAACAAAGGTAATCAATATGAGATCTCACACTCAGAATTTAATCATGTTTCAAGATGAGATTTGTATATACTTGTTAATGACGGGCCAAGAAGTTCATTTCTCAATCGTAGGTCTAAATGTGATAATGGAAAGGGTTTGAAGTCTCATGAAACGCATTTTTGGTCACATAGACAACAAAAGAAAAGAAAGTATTCCTTTTATGTGCCACCTGACCAAGATCATTGAATATTTTAAGGTGGATTTCTCGGGATTCAAGGAAGAGCAAGTGGTAAAATCTCATAAGATCAGGAAGGAAAACCCGAGAGGAATGAAATTGTTCAAGATTATTGATTGAGGATTTGTCTACCGTCCATACATTAGGAGTACTAATGTGTTTGTGGATAAACATGATGAAAAACACAGACCAAAACCTGAAGAAATGGTTTCTAAACGAGTTGGCACTGCACCTAAAATAGTTGTTACAAAGTCAGCTGCTGAAGAAACTCAGGTGAGTGGAAAGGCAAGTGGGACACATTCGCTCAATGTGACTATGACAGAGTTCCTTAAGTTCAAAAGCCAAGCTGAAGCACTTGATATATATACTTAAATTACACTTTTATTCAAAGTATAAATTTATATATTTTTGACCTTTAATCGCGTGTTTAATGTCATATTTACACACTTTTTATGTTTGGTTTAGGTTGGGAATGAATTGGAAGAATTTAAATGGAAGCGCGAAAAGGCACAAAAAAGGCGTGAAAACGGATGAAAAAGGGTGGACCACTGCCATGGTGGCCTGGCCACTGCTTGAACAACGGTCGTGGTCCAGCCTGTGGCAGAAACCATTTGTGTGCATTCCAGGCAAAGACTGCCCACGCCCGTGTAGTGTCGCCACGGCCGTGGCACCGCCCGTGGCCGACATACCAAGGTCAAAAAGTAAGGACAGTTTGGACGAAATTAGTGGACAAAAAGCATACACTTAGGGGCATTTTTGTCATTATAACTACTAGGGTTTCAACACATGTCAAGGGGTATAAATACCCCCTCTTATTCATTCTTCTGCGCACTTTACACTCTACATCTTTTTATTTTTGCAAGAACACATATTGTTTCCCTCTATTTTTCTTCAAGAACGTAAGTTTAGGGTTAAGAGGAGAAGAAGAGGAGAACTTCAAGGCTTGAGGATTTCTTTACACATCTACCTAGAGAAGCTTCTCTACACCTTATTCTCTCTCTCTTTTCCTTATTTTCATTATTGTTTACCATGATTTGTGTAGAGAATCATTGTCTTATTTTTATGTACATAATCATAGTAGGCTAAACCCTTTGTTAGGGTTGAGAGATGTAGACTTTTGATGGATATTTGTTATATTTATGAATGGGTTTGATGTATTTCATGTCATATCTTATGTTTTTGCTGGATTGATTTAATGACTTGTTTTGAATGAATGTTGTTATGCTTGATCACTATGATAATGTTAGTGACAAGTTTAGTTAAAGGATCAAAACATGAAGCTTAAATGAGGTTTATAAGCATTGAAATTACCATACTTAGGGTAGAAATATTTTATGTAGGTAAGGTTCGATGAAAGTCTTGAATGAAACTAATGAGTCTAGTTTAGTTAGGTGCGGCCGAAAGGACCCTCCTAATAAATGTAGACATAGCATGAATGAACTCGGGAGAGGCTTTAAGCTACATTAGTGAGAGAACACTCATTCCACTAAGAACCCATTCATAAGTATGACAAATGGAAGTCTTGGTCGAACCTAAAAAATCCTAATATGTTATCATATATTGTTCGTTTCTTTTTGCAATTTAATTTGAGCATTTACATTACTACATTGTTGTTTTCGTTAAAAAATACAAAAATCAATTGTTGAACTTTTAAATTTTCTTGTCACAAATTGATCACACTAGCAAACTGTTACCGTGGATTCGATACCCTAGGGATACTCCTAAGGAAAAACTACAACGACAACTGTGCACTTGTGAAAAGTCGATCAGCACGATTTGACAGGATTGAGGAGCTTTAGAAGTTGATCTTCAAAACTGTGGAGAGCTTGAGAACAAGGAAAAGGATTGAGGAGATTGAGGTCCTCGATATGTCTCGAGCACAAGCTCCATCAAGTTCCACAACTGCTCACCAAGAGGATCCTCCAACAGCTTCATAATTAAATGAAGAAATCTTGGAATTAAGCAGAAAATTTGTTGCTTCTATGATAGAAACGGAGGTTGCAGAAGCACAAGAACCACAAGATTTTGAAAAGACAATCACTGAAACACATATGGAATAAATGAACTTTACTAAGTTTCAATCTGTGATAACTGAAGAGACTAGAAACTTGGCTAAATCTATGCTTGGTGAAGCACTAGAACAACAAAAAGAAATAGAGCAAGTGAAAGAAATTCATAAAGAACCAACTACAAGTCCCGAAATCATGCAAATTATGGACATAGTCATTGGCCAATCTGTTGCAATTATTCTATCTGATATTGATGAAAGTTTAAAGGATATTGATCCAATAGATTTTGATCAAAAGGAGCTAAATCTCAATGCGCCATCCAAAGAAGCATTTGAATCTCATTCATCATCACATTCCAAAGCTTGATCTCATAGCATCGATCCACATTTTGCATTCACATCATCATTTTGTTTATAAATATTCTGAATATTTTGTTTACAATGTGATATAATGACTTGATCTCTTATATTGAAAATCCTGAGTTATGTCCATTGAATTTTGATTGATTTACTCTTTCGTTGCTTAATGTTTTGATCAATGAAAAAAAGGGGGGAGTAATATGTGAGTTTGATATATTGTATTGCATATCTAACAATGTGACAAGGTTTTCAACCTTGATCAATTTTTGTTGTTATTTAACATTAAGAACATACGCATAAACTGAGGGGGAGGGCAAACTCTTCAGTGGTTTTGTCATTATCAAAAAAGGGGAGATTATTTAGCCAATTTATGGGCAACATGAAAAATCCTAAGTTTTGGTGATGAAATACAAAACAACTGAAAAAGTTAAGCAAGACACGTTAATCATCCTCAACGCACGTTCATAAGAAATGAGCTCATCTCAAATGGCATTAACACCCACTACTGAATCATCATCGCACAGTGATAAGACTTGAGCTCACTGAACCAAATCCAAAATTGCATCAACGTCCGCTAATGAGTCAAGAGCGCGCATTGATGGTGTCATTGCAGTTCTGGAATTATTTTTGTATGACAACCAAGTATGGACTTTGGTTGATCCACCTGAGGGTGCTAAAGTCATTGAATGCAAATGAATTTTCAAAGAAAAGGCCGGTGGTGTCTTCAAAGGTAGACTAGTGGCTAAAGGTTTTAGGCAAACTCATGGTATTGACTATGATGAAACCTTTT
>CAODLS010619914.1:0-26165 GCA_948243855.1 Flueggea neowawraea
TGTGGGAGACCAATATTTAATGCAATGATTGATGCATATGTCAAATGTGGTAAACCAGAGGGCGCATACTTGCTTTACAAAGAAATAACAAATAGAGGGCAGAATTTGGATGCTGTTGGTATCAGTATAGTTGTTAATGCCTTGAGTAATTCTGGTATGCTCTTCATCTATGGACCAATAGATTATTTGCATACTTTTGCTTTTCTGTCATCTTCACAATGTAAGAGTAGGTTCTTGCAAGTATTCTCGATAAACATCCTATAAGTATTTTGAAAACTTGGAAAAAGGAAAATATATCAGAAGGATAACTTGGACTTTAGGATAAGTTGTGCATACATCTTAGAATTTCCTGGGAAGACGTTAATTACTTGACTGCTCTAAAGTTTACCTGGGACTTCAGTAGTGCAGTTTCAATGTTGTTCCCAGGGTTCATGATTCAGCATCTTTTGTTTATTTTGCATTTCATATTCGTGTGAATTGCTCGTTTACCAGGTGAACATCAAGAGGTGGAGAAGATTATACGCAGGATCATTGAGACACGGATGGATCTTGATACTGTAGCATACAATATTTTTATAAAGGCAAT
Source organism: Flueggea neowawraea (assembly GCA_948243855.1). Lineage (NCBI taxonomy): Eukaryota > Viridiplantae > Streptophyta > Magnoliopsida > Malpighiales > Phyllanthaceae > Flueggea > Flueggea neowawraea. The sequence goes on from CAODLS010619914.1 coordinate 587, forward strand.
GCTAGAAGCAGGTTGGGATAGAATTCTTATTACTTATAAAATAAGTGCATTTGAAGGGATTCATTGCTCCACTAATGTAATGTTACAGGTAGACTGCATTTTGCTGCCAGCATCTACGAACACATGCTGTCCACGGGTATCAACCCATCAATACAGATATGTAATACCATGATTAGGTAAGGCTTGTATGCCTTTCTAGGCATACATTATGTCCACATATTTTACCTGGTCAGTTGCATTATTGATTTTGTAACAAGTGACTTTTGTTGCAGTGTTTATGGACGAGGTGGGAAGTTGGATAAGGCTGTAGAGATATTTAACTCTGCTTGCAGCTTGATTGTTTCTCTAGATGAGAAGACATACACGAATATGATTAGCTATTATGGCAAGGCTGGTAATAATATACTTCTAATCTGTCATAAGCAAATGATTATTTTGCAATATAACAATCTGTGAAGTCCCAAAATGATAATTTCCTTTTAATAGACATTTCAGAAAACTACCAAAAATACCACATTGAAGCTTGGTTGGAAGCTGTTAAAATTCCTTTTTTTAATGTTTTCCACATTATCTGTCTCATACTATTTAATCATGTATTGTATTCTGTAGACATGATAATGCAATTTTTGCATATATTATATGTATCATTCTAGATCAAGTTCCCAAAGTATGTTCTGGTGGTATTTTATCATTTTCTATTGGTAGCTTTTCTGATCAATTTCCTTTTTGGTTCATGAGGTGGTCCATTGTGTCAAAGCTACATATAAATGGAAAAGCTTCCATTCCAGTAATCCCACTCCATGCAACTCCAGTAACACTTGAACATGATGCCTCTCTAAGGAAATATCATGCTCAAGTCGATGGTGTGACCTGGAGGGGACGCTTTTTATGATTTTTTTCAGTAGTGACCTGTCAGGGCTATTGCATGGGATGCTTTATGGTCTCACTGCTGTCTGCTATTTTACAGGTAAACTGCAAGAAGCATCTCTCCTATTTGATAAGATGCAGGAAGAGGGGATAAGACCTGGAAAGGTACGCTGTTCTTGATATGCATGCATACACGCATGCTTTACGTGGTAGTCAATAAGTGCGCGTGTGATAAATGTTAGTTTTCAGAAAACCTATTATTTTGTTATGGTTAATTAACCATTAGAAAATAGCTGCTGTATACTGTTACTTCCTAGGAAAAATTCATTGTCTGCAATTTATAGCTATACGTTTAAAACAATGGATCTATTTGCCCCATATTCTGTTTATTTAATCTCGATCATGATTAGTGTAAAAGTTATACGTTCACTTGACCATTTGTGCTGGAAAATTGCAGGTTAGCTACAACATTATGATCAGTCTGCATGCCTCAGCTGGACACTATAATAAAGTTGAGCAACTAATACAATCTATGCAGACAGATGGCTTCTCACCAGAAGCTTTTACCTATCTTTCCTTGGTTCAAGCTTATGCAAAGAGTGCAAAATACTTCGAAGCAGAAGAAACCATCAAAGTCATGCAGGAGAAAGGGATTACCCCTTCGTGTGCTCATTTAAATCGTTTGCTCTCTGCTTTAACGAAAGCTGGTCTTATCAAAGAAGCTGAACGGGCTTATAAAGAACTATCAACTACTGGTATAACTCTTGACCTTGCGTGTTATCGTACGATGCTGAGAGGTTACATGGACTATGGATATGTAGAAGAAGGGATCAAATTTTTTGAACAGATCAAGGAATCCGCAGAGGCAGACAAGTATATTATGAGTGCAGCCATACATTTTTACAGATCCGCGGGGAAGGAACCCGAAGCTGAAACTCTGTTGGAATCCATGAACAATTTGGGAATCCCATTCCTTAAGCATCTTGAAGTTGGATTAAAAAGTGGAACCCCCTGAGTTGAGTGCACTATCTTAACTCGGGACATGAAAAATTTGACTATGCTGAACGTCTTTTCTCTTGGAGACTATGGCATGCATAGTTAGAGGGTGGAGTATAAATTGGTGTCCTCCATGAAAGTCAGGAGCTCTTGTTGGAGTTTAGAGAATTAGAAAAGTGCCCGGTTGGCATTTTTTTCCCGTCGATCACAAGAAACAATAGTAACTGGAGCATTCATTTAAAAGAGTAGAATTTGATGCTTGGATTTTATGGTATAAGCTTCTGAATCTTTTGCATCCGGATAGTTGGCAAATTCAAACCATAGCCATTGCCAGCATGTCAGCGACTGCGAGCAAGTTATATCAGTTGGCAAATAATGGTGGAGGCGAGGGGACTAGTAGAAAACCCTTACTGCGGTTATATCTATGGGTAGATCTGCAAGCGATTAACAAGTGTAAAATTGGCAAAATTTTGTATACATGTTTATTATGTGTAAAACAACATACATGATCAAAATGTTAGTCTTAAATTTTCAGTTGATATTCACGTCGCTTTTTAACCTATTTTCAGTTGATAAAGGGTATAACAAGACTTGTTCAGCATATTTATGAAATGGATACTCAATTTAAACAGAACCTCAAATTATTTGTCAAGACTTGGGAAACCATGTTTGTTGTATGAACCCAGAGTAGCATGATATCCACCTATTTTCTCGGATGACTTTGATGTTTGAATCTGCTGAATTATAAGTATCTATTCTCTCAGTCTTATAATAATAGATATTAACTATTTTTTACGGTAGTAATTAAGAAATAATAGTTTTAGTAGTTAAGTTGATTTAATTTCATAATTTTTTTCTATTTATATCTTTTAAGTAAATATGTTTGTAATTAATAAATTAGTTGAAAAAAGAGATTGAGTAAAAACAATATTATAACTTTGCTAATAATAAATACAATAAAAAAATTGTCTATATTTTAGAACACAAAAATAAAAAGTAGGTCTATTATTATGTGGCGATCATTTCATTACATCCATGTTTTATATAAATCTAATGATCATATCTTAATCACTCAAATTAAATAAATATCAAATCCCCATTTTCAAGTTCAAACATGATAAACAATTCAAAATTTAACATCGAATATCATTTTCACTGATTACAGCTATCTTAAATTATTACACAATAGACATGAGTCAATGATTCACTGCCACATTTGTGAACTGTAAATTTGGATCAAATCCAATAACTTATATCAATTTTTTTTTATTTAGCAATTCTTTTTTTCTAACGATTGAATTTCTCGATGTCCAAAACATAAAATTGGTTCATTTATTTCTCTAGTATATTGCCGTAGATTTTTGTTGTATTTGGATATGTATATGTGTAAGTTACTCTCCCATAAAAATCCTGCAAAAAAACTATAAGTTTGAAATTTGTTAAGGCAATTTGGAAGATAATTTTTTGAACAAGTAAACTACTAAATAGTGGTGGAGCAAGAAAATTAAGATTGAGGAGGCAAAAAATAATGCATCATAAAATTTTTATTTTATAAACATAAATTATGAGTATTATGAAATACAAAATAAATTGTTTCTATTTATAAGATTATGATGATTGTAAATTATTTATAAATAATTTAAAGTATAAATTATTTATATTTTATAAATATAAATAATTTTCACACATCGTTATATTGAGTTATAGTTATATCTTGGTCTTTTATTTAGTAGATTCATACAATATGTTTCCTGATTATTATGAGGATTGATCTCTTCTTTTGTGAGACCAATAATAAATAAATAAAAAATTAGTGGTACTTAAAAAAAAGAGAGAAAGGAGAAAACACACAAGTTTTATGTGGCTCAACATATGTGACAACGTCTTTACGAGATGAGGATCTCATTAACTTATTCCATCTCGCTCAAAAATTAAATGTAAAGACTTATATTTAAATGTTCTTGTTGATAATGATAAATATTACTTTTTATGATAATAAATATAATATCTATAAACATAATGAAAGCTGCGCTCAAATTTAAGAATGTAAATACTCTAGATTATAAGATAGTCTGACCTAATATTTCAAAATTCACTTCATTCTCATTAGTCTTTTTCTCTTTTTAACTTTCATGTCTTGATTCTCCTATCATTGCTCTATTTTCTCCAGAAAAAAAAATAAAAATCTGGTGATTTCTCTTTTGCGGTTCTTTGCGTAAAAATCAATTCTAGACAATATGCAATTTTTGTAAGAATCAATTATCTAAGTACCAATAATTGTCAACCAGAAATTACAGCTAGATATGGAGACTCTTAGGCTATGTTTAGTTTGGAAAACAATTTTATTGTTTTCTGTTTTTAATTTTGTTTTTATTTTTTGAAAACTAAAAACAAGTTTCTAAATAATGCAACTACTACGATGGTTTTGGTTACTTGGTTGGCAAAAATTTAAGGAATTTTTTTGCAGATATTCGGTTTTCATTTTAATTTTGAGGAGTTTTTCCTCGGGAGGTGTTTGATGAAGTAGGAAAGTCCGTAAAGAATTTGAGTGTTGCATTAACCGACGCCCTCAAACTGTTCGATAATATGTACTAGGAGTGCAAGGTTTAACCATTGGACCGTAAAAATAGCCCAATTGGCTCACAATTACACTGCAATTTGCAGTTTTTTTTTATAAATTCAAATTGGTTGTAGATCATAATTTTATAAATTCACTAATTTATTATTCAAAATATATTAAAACCATTAAAACTAAATTGCAATCATAATATACATATATATATAAAGGACCTCGCAGCCAAATTTATGCACCAAATAAGTCCCACCAAACTTCACTATATTTTATAACTCAAAATCTAGACCCACTTTATTTGTCAAAACCCTAAATTGGCTATTATACGTGCTTTTATTGTTTTCTACGTTAGTGTCATGTACCTCACTTTGAAGATCTCAAAACCCTTACTTTTCTCTGGAACTAAATTGATTATTGTACAAGCTTCTTCTTTCCTCTTCTTTGAGTATGCCATTTGTAATTTAGCAACAGGTAAAGCTCTCATTTCTCATTTAGTAACAGGTAAAGCTCTCACTCATATCATCATTGTTTTTAAATGAGACTTAAAAGAGTCTTACACCTCTCTTAACAAGCTAAATCAATTCACTTTGCAAATGAATATGTTGACATAATAAGCTCTATTATGTTAAGATCGTATATATCTGTTGAGTTTGATTAAGGTAAATTCATTCATTCTTTTTTTTTTAAGTAATTAACATTAACAAACTAGTTCTTATAACTTTGTTGTTTTTATCTTTGCAAAATCATCTACTTTCCCATGTCAAAAAAACAAAATCATACAATGCAAGCTAAAGATTTATCAACAATTGGAATGCTTTAGGGTGATAACCCAAAGTTGATGTCTGTCTCTCCCACTCTTGAAGAAGAGACACCCGTTGGTGAAAATGAGAAGAGAAAAGAGACACAAGCTACTGAGAAGGAAGGTTTAAAAACATCTTCTCAACCTAGGAAAAGATCTACGGTATGAGACCATTTTACTAAGAATAATGATCCTAAATTTTCTAGAGCTAGTTGCAATTAATGTGGACAATCTTATGCTTGTCAAACCAAATGTAGTAGCACTAGCACCCTTCGAGCTCACTTGAAAAATCAGTGTAAAAAGTATTCTCTTGAAGTCAACAAAGATAGCAGAAACTTTTAGCTTTTACTCTTCAAAAGCAAACAGATGGGGAGGGTAAATTTGTTATTTCATCTTAAAAACCATGTCTACAATTATGAATCATGTAGGAAAGAACTTGTTAAGATGGTCATTTGTGATGAGTTATCTTTTAGGTTCGTTGAAGGGGAGGGTTTTAAAAATTTCTGTCAAAATTTAGAACTAAGATTTACTATCCCTACTCGGGTAATTGTTGCTAAGGATTGTATGAAAATTATGAAGAGGAGAAAGGTAAAGTGAATGATATGATGAAGGGTCAACGTGTTTGTCTCACTGCCGATATTTGGACATTAATCCAGAATTTCAATTATGTGTTTAATTGTGAATTGGATTGATAGTGAGTAGAAATGACATAAAAGAATAATCAATATGATTCAAGTTGCTAATTATAAGTGGGAAACTATTGGAAAATATATTGAGTCTTGCATGTTATCTTGGCAGATAGATAGAATCTTAACTGTAACTGTTTACAATGCTAGTGCCAATGATTTAGCAATTGCACATATAAAAAAAATAGTAAAAGATGGCCACAAACAGTTATGGGAAATGAACATTTGCATGTTAGATGTTGTGCACACATATTGAATTTAGTAGTTCAAGACGGATTGAAAGAAATTGATGAGAGTGTTGTGAAGATAAGAAATGTAGGGAGATTTCTAAAGTCATCTTCTGCTACGCTTCTTGCTTTCAAGCAATGCGTTGAGAAAGAAAAAATAGAAGCAAAGTCTAGTTTGTGTCTTGATGTGGAAACAAGGTGGAATTCTATTTGATGTTAGAAGTTGCTGAAAAATATGAAAAAGCCTTTGAGGAGTTAATTTCACCCGTGATACCTGAGGTTTGGACTAGTAATTAGCAAATTCCCGAAACTTCAATTTGTAACACAAAACTACTTCAACTTGAGGCATTCTTGCAGAAAACTTCCTTAATTGACAGCAACCATGACAAACAGCCCGCAACTGCACAAGTGGCAAACACCATATGACACGTCGACTCCAGCTGGTGAAATATACGAAAGAAGACAAAAGAATAAAAAGTCTTGGGACTACAACTCACAGAAGCCTTTAACACTCCCAAAGCCTCTCACACGAAACCCTAACTTCATTAGCCAAATCCAACAGAAGAAATCAAGAACAAAAAACAAAAAGCAGAAGAAATAACTGCTTTTGTCAGGTCGTAGGGCTGCTTCTTTCAGGTCGATGGGAAACATGAGTGTGGATGCAAGAAGAAGAATCTCAAGCCTTCATGGACCCGTCTATGGTAAATTTGTATTTTAATGGATAGAAACATGTTAATATTTAGATATGTGTTGTATTTTTTTGGAAATGTATGTATGAGTCATGCAAACAATCAAATTCTTGTAAGGAATTTGTATTTTAATGGCTAACATGTTTATATTCAGATTTGTCTTTGGTAGTGAATGAAATCTGCAATTTATTATTGTTGGTAGTGACCAAAATCTACAGCTGGTTTGATTGAATTTATATTCGGTTTATATTTTATAAGATTAATATTTTATTGTGGTTGATAGTGACTGAAATTTGCTATTTATAGATGTGTTAAGTAAAATTTCAGGATGTATACAAAGATTCATTGATGATTTTTTATGTTGTTAATACATGTGGTAGGTCTGGTTTCTTCACTATCCGACTCCATTTCAACGGTGTGCTACGAGAATCCATATACGTTGGTGGAGATACAGAGTTGTTTGATTATTGTCATTCTAGTAATCTCTTTCTCCGCATCTTGAAAAGTGGCATGCTGGATTAGAGAAGCGTTATTGTGTTCGATATCACTACAAACCAGTTGGAGTCTCTGATGCCAACATGGCTCCTATGGATGAAGATTCAGATGTGTATCAAATGGCACTTAAAGTTGGGCCGTCACAGCTAATTTATGTCTATGTTGAACGTATCAAGTGGGGATCCATTCAGCTTGTGCTATCGACCATGTTGCTAGGACTAAACCATTAAGGAACTTCAACAGCATAGCGTTCGATCAACTTACTGCAGAGGTGGACGGCTTCTTTGTTATATATGATGAGAGGTCTGCAATTATGTCCGCTAACAACTCTATCATTATAGATATGACCGATGATAATCGTAATAGGGTTGAGAAAAACAGGGATGAAGCGATGATAATTCCAATGGATATTATAGAGAGATTGAGAAAGTGGAGAAAGGGGAAAAAAATATTTTGATAGAAGAAGAGGATGACGATGATGTAATAGTCGATGATGACTATTTAGTGGAGGATGCAGACAGTGATGTACTGGAAGTTACTTGTGTTCATGAAAAGAACAAGGGAGGGAGGCCACGGGGTGTTTAAATCCAAAGTAATGCCTTCATGAATGAAGGTAAAATGCATGGTGATTCAACGAATGATGGTCTTGAAGGAGAGATTTTTTATGATTCGGAAGAAATTCTTAATTCTTGTGATGAGTCGTCGGAAGTGGATGAAGATGGAAGGAACATAAAGTTTGCTTCTGAGACAATGATCAAGGACCCCCACTTTGAGTTGGGAATGACATTCGGCACATTTGAGGACTTCAAAAAAGTTGTCCGAAACTGGTCATTCAAAAACAGATATGAGGTTTGGTTTCCACAAAATGATAAGCAACGTGTTATAGGTAGATGCAAGACTGAAGGTTGCCCTTTTGTTATTTATGCATCATTGGTTGGTAGAGGGGATCCAACTATCCAAATAAAACAATTAACATGGCTCACACTTGTCCTCGAACATATGAGAATTTCAACCTCACTTCGAGATGGCTGAGAAAGAAGTATTTATCTTGTTTTTAGAGCTGATTCTGCTTGGTCCCTTTAAGGAATTATACATGCTGTGAAGATTGATTATAATATAGACATTAACCGAATGAAGGCATGGAGAACCAGAGACAAAGTTCTCAAATAGATCAATGGAGATGAAATGGTGCAATATCAGAAATTGCTCTCTTACAAGACTAAGATCGAGGTTACTAATCCAGGAAGCACTGTTGCAATATGGCTAGATGGTAGTAATTTCAGAGGATATTATGTATGCTTGGCGGGTTTGAAAGATGCATTCAAGAGTGGAATAAGGAAGTTGATTTGAGTGGATGGCACTTGGCTAAAGGGATCCTTCGAAGGGGAACTACTTATTTCCTTATCTATGGACCCTAACGACCAAATATTCCCCACTGCTTGGGTTGTGGTTCATAAAGAAAATCGTGAGACATGGACATGGTTTCTAAACTTACTTGGAGATGATCCTAACATATTTAATAGCTGGCACGTTTGCTTCACGAGTGATCGACAAAAGGTAAATATTGTATTTTATGTTCTTCCATTTAATTTCATTTCGTTGCATGATCGTTAATATGAAGGGACCGTGATTGTTTTTATGAAACGTGAAATATTGAATAAAAAAGATTTTACAGAAATAATGAGATCACAGCAAAAAACAAAACCATACGCAATTTGTTTGGCGCTTATGCAACCATGAAATTTGTAATTCTATGCAAACATTAGTAGACTTAATGTGTGCATGATATTTGAACAGGGATTGATTGGTGCCATCAAAGAATTGTTTCTGAATGCTAATCATATAAATTGTGTTCGACATATGTACGTAAATTTTAGAGGAAATTTCAAGGGGAAGGAGCTTAAAGATATGATTTGGAATGCTACACGATCTATAACTGTTGTAGATTTTAAGAACTGGATGGGCAAGATTGAAACAACAAACATAGATGCTTGTGAGTGGCTTCATAATGATGATCGTCCTTTGAATTCATGGAATCGGGCTTTGTTTCGCACAACTGCTAAGTTTGACTTTGTTCTCAACAGTTGTCACGGCTCGTTGCGGGTCCGTAATCTGCGTACGAGGCGAACCGTCTGTGTGAGCCTGATCCATCTCGCACAAGCCTCATAGACCATAACATACTATCATAAGCAATTGATTAAAATATTTATTTAATCAAAACATTTGTTATTTAAAAACAAAAGATTGAATAATCATATTCCATAATAAAATATCCAAAACATGTTTATATATATCAAAATATATCAAAGTATGAAAAGTAATTCAGTAACCCGACAACATCTCGGTGTAGAGCTCTAACATCAATATATAAGAGCTCGATCAAAATGGCGTCATTAACCAAATGACACTTCACTGGTATCCAAGATGCGAAAAAGTTGTCAAAGCTAAAATCGATGAACCTACGTAATAAAATCAACAGTATACATAGAAAGAAAAGGGGGTCAGGGCCCTGTGAGGGAAAACACTCCAGACCGCCTCACAAAGACTGTTTTGAAAATAATTTAAAATGTCACATGCAGGTATAGACGTATACATATACATGCTATAAGCAATAGCCTTTCGAAAATCATATCGAAATCGTTCGCAAGTAAAGCATCTAGCAAGCATGAAACCGTACTTAATAATCATTTCGATTCTTAAAACATGTTTTTATAGTTAAAACATATATCATTGATAAGGGACCATAAATATGGGTGTGCTCGTGACACCACATAACATGGGTGTGCTCGTGACACCATATAACATGGGTGATGTTGACCCAACCACTATCATAATAATTCACGTGTTGGATCAAAACACGTGGCTACCGACATCCCTAGTAGCTGAGATTTCATAGTACGTGTATCATTGGTATACCAAAGGCTACTTCGACCCTGTAGCATAGGTGTCCCGTATCATAAAAAACAAAACATTACCTTGCATAGCATAAATCATAGGCATGCATTTCATCATTTGAAATCATAGAAGAGGTATATATCATACATTTATATCAATTTCATAAGACATAGTGTTGATTATAAAAATCACATAATCATTTTGTTCATTTAACAAATCCTTAGGTTAATCCATTTTCATAAGCATGCTTAGCACATCATAAAACATAATAGAAGTTTCAAGACACAACCTATGCGTCTGAAATTGCTATCCACTCATTTGGAAATCCAAGTGCAATCGCCATTCAAGCCCTACTAGCCAATGGCTGGCCTCGCTGGGAGGAACATGAAACTGAACATGGACATACATAAAATATATCAAAATGTGGTATTGTGAATTATATCAAATGCATGATATGAAAATGCAATGCAAACTCCCATAGTCGTTGAAAACATATATCGAATGTGAATTCATCACTCTCAATCACGAATTCATAATCTTTGCAAAATATCAAGTTTGGTCCTCAATGGAAAATTACCCAAATGATCCAACTTTCGATTCAACCAATATAAATCGATTCAAATCACCCACATTGGTTACTATCCAACTCCTAAGCATGAATCCATCACCAATTTCATAAAAGAAACTCCAAATCATCAAAAGATCTCAACATCAAATTCGGATTCCTTGAGCCCATAGAACAAACAACATCAAGTCTTCAAAATCTACAAGGATTTATATTAATCTAGGTCTCTCCTACCTAGATACATCAAGAACAACTTAGGTCCAACAAGGAAATCATCAAAACCCGGAATCCTAGCTCAAGAACAATCCACTTTGGTCAAACTCAAAAACCTCCAAAATCGAAGTCAAATCATGCTCATCTAACCTCAATCCATCATGTTTTAACATCCCATAACTCTCATTACAATAGAAACAACTCCAATCCCTAGAAAGGAATTCGACCAAAAACCCAAATGAACAAATCATGAATAAAATGAGGAAAGGAAGAGATTAATGAAGTGTTCTTACCTCAATAAATGGAAAGGAATCAATGGAAAGCCAAGAGAAGTCATGAGGAACGAATTGAGAAATTTTGGAAGTGGTTTGGAGAGAAAAATGATGAAGAAGAGTCGGGGAAGGGGTATTTATAACCCACAAGGACAGAACGTTGCGTTGCACAAAATTTTGCCCAGAAAATGGCCTTTTACGTGCGTAGCACAAGATATTATGCACATAACACCGTCTTACGCTTAATATGGCTTACTATGTGCATAGACAAAGGTTTCCAGCTCCAATCCAATTCCGCTTGATGATCTACGTGCATAGCAACCCTTCAATGCTCGTAGAAGACCTCCTGGACGCATTTCAAGCTAAATGTCTCACCTCTAATATGTTTCTAACTTAGAAACACAACCTCCAACACTTTCGGAACAATTCTAACTCTCCAAACTTGTCATCCATCATCTTTGGACAATCTTAACCATTATGACATCAAATTGAGCATCAAAATTTGCAAAGATTGACATGATTAAACTCTATTAATATTTTTATTTATCATATAAACACCCAATCATCATCGGAATCATTCAAGAATCAATTCGAAATCGAACGAAAAGCTATAGGACTCCAATCAGTTAAGACGGGGTATTACATTCTTTCCCCCTAAAAAAAGAATTCGTCCTCGAATTTTGAATCAACATAAATCATAGTTTAGATGAACCATAGATCTCTCAAATAGAAACCCAAATCATAACCTAGCCATCAAGCCATATATCATAGCCAGTGCTTAAACAACACTCGACCAACATGCAAACATGAAGACATGGTAACACCATAAAACATATGCAAAGGATGCAAAGACATAAAATAAAACATACGGACCTAAAGTTCAGCTGAGTCGAACATGTGCAGATATCTGCTTCGCATCCCATCCTCAGTCTCTCGAGTAGGCTTCTCCTCTACATGATGTTTCCAAATCATTTCACTCACGTGATCTCAATTATTATCAATCAATACTTATTCAAGTATTATCCTCATATTTGTCACTACATGACATCGAATCATGAATTACACCTCATTCATCAAAGTCATTGAAATCGATTCACAATTTGGTATCCAACCAAATCATATAAATTACAAGTAATTAAAACCAAAATTCAGATACAACTGATCATCAAATTTTGAAATCCTCAAATATCCAGATTCTCATAGTCACATCAAACCGAACTAACTCACTAGTTAGTTCACATACCTGTAATTAAATTCGGGTAATACCCAACCTTATAATCATTGCTACCATATTGACCAAACCAGAAACTGATTCCAACTAAATCCTTCAAACGATATGTAATTTGCTATAATAATCAAATCTAGCTGATATCAGTTTCAAATCCATAATTTCAATCGAGATTGAAATCTGCAAATCAATCGCACCATGAGCTCAAATCAAGATACTGTAGACATTGAACTCCAAACAAAAGATCATCAATTTTTCCAATAATATGATTGATTACCCAACCATAAGCAACTATAATCACAATCAAAAGAACCCATCAATTGTGTTAATAACCAAATTAATAGTTTCATGCCATTCTTATACTTGTCTACCGATTTGTATGTCTAGTATTGATCCATACTTACCATATAACGTATATGATTTCCTAATTTATCATATATCGTACACCATGAATTTCTTTTGGTACAATCAAAGAGTATATCCTTTGGATCTATCCCTCCATATGAGCAACAATTTCTCAAAATCAGTTATTGAAATCCTCATTCAGATATATTCTGCCTCTCTAACCTCCAAGTTCTAATCAATTCATTGGTCAAAAATCTTCTAGTCCACATAAAGTGTAACTCATCTCCAAAACAAAAATAGTCTCTAGACTATACAAATACTTATCTCAAGTATCCCAAGTTTCATACTCAAAAGTATCTTCTTTAATTTCTTATCAAACTCTTCATTCACGCGAGAACTCTAAGGTTATTCCTCGAAATAAAACTATATTTGATCTCAATCATATGTATATAATCATATCATATCTTGTCAACTATGACTTAAACCCGATATATCTCGATATTTTGGCTCATTCCAGGACTTCATCATCTGAAGACTTCAACAAGACAAAATCAACATTTTCCCAAATCAATCATAGGGGTGTCGACCTTAACTGTACCTAGGTTCTAGTCGAGCAGACCTTGATGTGCAAAACATGCAAAGGATACAAAATGCAGACACATAAATGCAATTACCAAAAATACATATGCATGAATAGACGATACCGATTTACTCATCGGTAGAACATGAGGGTAGGACTGAGAAATTCATACCCCAAAAGCATAGAGCGATCACGCTCCCATTAAAATATGTTGGGTTTTACCCTCAATGAATTCAGTGAAATGCCATGACTTAGAACATATTCGTGAGGAAATGAGGCATAACATGCCAAAGTCCCAAAACAAAATCCTTAAATTCAAACATATCGTATAATCACAATATGGTTATCATAGAAATATTAGCTATTACTCTCTTATTTATCAATATTTGGTATGGAATTATTGAAATCAGACCTTTCAGCAAGGTCACCTAAATTTATTCCCAATTGCAAATTCAATCCAACTATAACCATAGCGTCATCACAGAGTACAATAGAGACAACACCACTACCAGAATTATCATAAGCATTTCAAAGGAATAAATCATTATACGATCAAATTCCATTAACAAGTCAACTCAACTTCGTGAGCTATTCCATCTATTCTTCTCTCTGATCTCATCATATTTTCCTCAGTGATATCACCAAGAAATACTAAATTTTTCCTTTATCAATGCTAGCATAAATCATCGTCTCTCAAGACCTCTTATCAGTTCCGATTCTCTCATGTAGTAATTACATGAGCTCAAAATCTTGAAATTTAATAAATCATACTCTCCAAGATACAAGTTCAAACATAATTATTATCTCAAGTTTATTCATAATTCGATTTACCATTTGATCTTTAAGTCATAAGTTTAACTTCATCTGGATGCAAATCCTCAACATAATTGCATTGGCAAAACTCACCAATTCTAATTGTCACCCTTCTAAGGATAACTAGGGTTGTGACCATTTCTCCAAAAATATTTTTCAAAGCAGATTTTCTCATACAACTCAAAAGTACTTTATTTCTTAAAAGTATAATATTTTCCAAAGTCATCAAAACAAATCCATTGCAATTTGTCTCAAAAGAAATCTTACGAATCATTTGCAAATAATTTATATATCAAAACTAATCTTCTAACACCATCAAAACATAAGGATAAAATATATCCACATATGGTTAAACTTTTGGTTTCCTTTACAAATAGTTGTCTTTAGGAGAATTGTTTCAATTCATATTTTCTAAAACCCATCCAGACATTCTATTTTCACTTTAATTTATAAAGTGCATAAATATCAATATTTCTCCTTTTTAACTCCAAAACAATTTTGTCAAATAATAATGCTAATCAAATCATAGAAATCACGTATACAAAGAGAATTCAAATATTCAAAAATGCATTTATTAGTGATATGCCCTAGCCCAATCATATGTATATTGTTATTTATATTATTATTTAATAAATACGAGATTTTTCATTTTGGCATATATTTTATCATGTTATTTGTAATGCATTAACTTGATAAAAGTATCCATAAATAGTTAATTTTGTCTTATGTTATCAAGTGTGTGACCTGATAGTAAAACCTTAAGATAAAAGAACACTATTCTAAATTGTTCATGGTCGTTCATTATCATGGGAATGATAATGAGTTAAGACTAGTATGCACTCTGATAGATGATCATATTTTACTGATCATGGACATGAGATGTTACTCAGAACATAGATACATGTTGGGAACATGATATTAGACTGACCCACTATGAGAAATACTACATGGAATATATGTCATCAGTATTTTTTTTCGCATTAGTGATATTTGAGTCCTTCGACCTGAATTCATCATTGATTCCTACATGATGATCTTTATGTTTTGATATAGTTCAACATCATTCGCAACATGATTGTAATACAAGCTATAATTGAATGTATAGTAAATCATGTGGAGGAATGTGAGTGACAGTGAAGGAATTTGTCTCGCTCTTATTTGAGTGAGATATCTCTTGGCCACTTGACAAGTAGGACTAATGAAATGCATGGTCGTGCTCGAATGAAATTGATATGGGTTATCAATATCATTTGTTTTGGTCAGTCTACTTGGGTATCAAGAAATGTTTGATTAAGCTATATAAAGATGACATGATCCATGCTTTATGCTTAATCGAGATATTGTGTGACAAAATGATTAAATATCGAACTATGCATTAGGTTTTGTCGAGTCATCGAATTAGCTCATGCTGGGTAGCCATAATGACTTGCTAGAACCCGCTTATAACTTGTGGGCCTAAATGGTTATTTGGGCCTATTGCCAATATTGAGCGGACTTACAGGGTCACACACTCACAAATTGTGCTATATATTTTATGATGTGTCTTGCTATTATTTTATGATGAAATAATTTGTTTTATAATAGTTTTAAAACAAATTAAAATTCATTTGACATAGTCAAACTAGTTTGTTTGACTTAGTCAACAAAAAAAGAGTTTCTTTGACTTAGTAAACTAGAAAGGAATTTAACTTGGTCAACATGGTAATTAATATTTATAAATATAGTGGGCCGAAATTTTATTTATTGAAACAAATAATAGGGTCAAATTTTATATATGTTAATTAATAAAAATCTTTCTAAGTAGTTTATCCTTGTTAGACTAGGATAAAGGAATTCTTGTTGGATAAGACTTAGGTTTTCTAGTGAGACTAGGACTAGGGTTTTCTAATGCTTATAAATAAGCCTCTTAGGACACCATAATAATTGTGGAACCAATGGTGGTTCACATTTAGATCCACCTATGTTTTGATGATGAACAAATATTGGTAAATTAGCTATCCAAAAGACAAACCAAACAAGGCTGCAAAAGGATGAAGTTATGTGAAGAAAAAGGAGGTTACTCGAGTACGCCTCAACGTTACTCGAGTAAGTGTCACGCCAGGAGAAATTGACTTCCAGAGTTCAATCGTCCAGAGTTCATTATTATTCGAGTAAAAACAGATTTACTCGACCAATTCCAAATCTTACTCGACCAAACGTGGTGACAAGATTATATAGAGACGGGATGTACTCGAGAAGAACCCCAAATTACTCGAGCAAGAAATAGGTCCAAAAGGCTGCTGGATGAGGAAGTTACTCGAGTAGAACTACGAGTTATTCGAGTAATCGTGGATCGAAATTTCAATAAATCACCCAGTGGAGACGCACTCGAGTGGAGCCATCATTCACTCGAGTAAGTGCAAGATTCAGAAGTTCTAGAAGTGAAACAAATCGAAGTTACTCGAGTAGACATTTTCTTACTCGAGTAAGGATATTTTCAGATTTGAGAGATCCAAGTCAATCAAGCCTAAAAAGGGAAGAAATCAATGTTCAACGGTCACATAAGATCTATCACTCGAGTAGAGACTAGTATTACTTGAGTAAGTCATATACGGCAAGAAATCAAGAGTCAATCAAGCTCCAAATGCTCTCCAACGGCTATAACATCAACCTCAACGGTTATGTGACTTGAAAAGACTTTAAATACACAACAAAACATGGCAAAGGTACGAAGATAACACCTCTATACATACTCTATCTTGATTTGCCAAGATTAAAGTCTTTCATTGTGATACAAGTGTTCTAGTTTTTCATTGCTATTCTTTCAACTTGTATCAACTATTTTAAATCAGTTTGGTGAGCAAATTATTGTAACAAATAGAGGGTTTGTAAGTTGGGATCACCTTTGAGTTAGGTGTATTAGGCTATAATAACAATGGATTATGAGTTGGTGGCGTTGCTGTAAATCTAGGCTTCTGGTCTCCTTTAATTATTGAGCTCTTGACAGTTCACCACGGTCTGGAATGAGCACGGGGCAGAGGCTTTCGTGATGTCGAGCTAGAATTCGATTCTCCACTAGATGTTCAGATTGCTAATGAGGAGAGCAATTGGATTGGAAAACTTTCGTCATTGGTAAACAACCTTAAACCTCTTTTAAATCGCAATTGGAACAACCAAGTGAAGCATGTTCGAAGAGAATCCAACAAATGTGCTCATTAACTCGCCAGGACGAGCCTTGATTTCTCTCTAGGTGTTCATGAGTTAATTTCTATTCCTGATATTCTATAGAACTTATTGTGCTATAATGCAAAGGGTTTAAACCCATCTTTGATTAATAATAATTTCTACCTTCCACTTTCTTATCGAATCAACCTAATTGGGATGATGAGAAGTGATGCCACTGAAAGGTAGGTTCAATCTAGCTGATTCTATTCATTAGTGGAATGGTCGATTTCATTAAAAAAAAAATTAAATTCAGAAGTTGGGACAATAAATGCTATGTCCGAGTCATCTAAAGCAATTGGACATATAGCCTTCATGAACCATTATGAAACTTAGAGCAACCAACTAATGTTTGACTCAAGACCTAAGGTTTGTTCTTGTTTTTTTCTTTGTGCAGAATGCAACGAAGCCATTTTTGCAGACATTATTATTGTGTGAAAAAAAAAAGGAACCCACTGCACATTTCGACAAATGAGAGGCAAGAAAAACTGCAAAAAGAGTATTTTCCAAAGTCAACAATGTTGAAAGTCGTATCACACATCACACTCATGCCTTTACCTACTGATCAGCTCGTGTTTGGAAGACCAAAATATCTAATGCTTCAAATTAATCTAATTCTTGATAAGAATTTTTAAGCAGAACTATTAATTTGTAATTACTCAATCTAATAACTCAAATGTGGTGAATAATTTTAATATTAAATTTCTGCCAAGACAAAAGGGAAATTTACATAGCATGCGGGACGAAACATCCCAAGTTTGTGATTTTACCAGTCCTCTCATTTTATTTTCGTCACTGCCAACTTGGTCAAATTATTTAAGAAAAATAACGCTATTTAGTTTAATTTTGTCTTGAGTCTCCCTCTCTCTTCGAATTTCTCTCCCTTCCTCTGTTCTCTCTCTCTCTCTCGTCACTCCCTCTCTCTCTCTCTCTCTCTCTCTCTCTCTCTTCGACTTCAACCATCGCCACACCCTCCGCCACTACTCCCAATCCTACTACCACTATCGTCGACCACCTCCTGTCAAAGATAGACCAAGCCCACCGTCAGAGCGACGTCGGATCAATCTGCCAAGCATCTCTCTCTCTATCTGGATGAGTGGTGATGGAAGGTGAACAGACAATGATCTCCTTCCTTGTCTCCAACGGCATCCGTCGCACTCTCCTCCTCGTCTCCAACCGTTGGCCCTTCTGATTTTTTTTAGAAGTAGGCGGCGGTTAGGTTTCAAAACCTTAGCTGCTGTAAATATGTAAAATTACAACTAGGTCCATAAAATTTTATAAAATAATAAGTTAGTCCTTGAATTTTCTAACTATTAGCCCTTAAAAATTGTATATTTATCTATTTTGCCACTTAAGTTTAACAAAATTTAATTTAATTTTAAAAATTATATTATCAATCTCTAATTCGGTTCGATGGAATATGTACACCTGTTGTCTACCTAAATTAATAAGATCCTTTTGTTAGATGTAACAAATTCACAAATGGTGCACGCATGGTGGATAAATGGTGGACGCTTTGTCCATCATATGTATGCATGTTATCCATATTAAATATTTCTCTAAAAAAATTAAATAAAATAAAATTTATTAAGCTAATCAGTTCTAAATTCACTTTGTATTTCTATTGTCCATCGTTGAAACACTATTTGTACAACCTAAATCAATCAAATACTAAATTAATATACTAAATGAATTTAAAACTTATTTTGACCATTATTTGTACATCTGTTATACACCTATGTACATCTATCATGCACCTATCGTCCACTTGAAATTTTACAAAATTTTAGATTCTACTATTTTTACAAATAGTTTCTTTTTTGCTACCATTTTTAAAAATAGTTTCATGCAGTTAATGGTTTTGTAAAGTTGGCATTTATTTTCTGGCACATTCGTAATTTTTCCTAAGAAGAAAGTACCATCAAGATTGGGTAGCTAATATTGGTGGAAATTAACCCCTACATAATCTTTTGAAAAGATATTCCAATAACATCGTCCTTATTAAAATTTTGACAACTTAACAATACTATTTGCATTTAAAAACACAATCTCATTCCATTTACTGGAATAAACAAACTGACATATAGGAGAGAGAAGTCACACCACCTCAGTCTTCCTTAACCGTGCAAAGTTGACTCTTATTATCCTCTTAATTATTTTTTATAAAAATAAAAAGGATGTTTATCACTATATTCATGCCGTTCAGTTGAGCGATTTAGGATACGGTTTTGCTTCATACTGGTTAGTTTAGTGCAGATCTCTCTTGGTTGCGGCGATTTTTCAGTGTGGGTTACGTTTCTGCAAGTTTCTGGAATGCTTCATCTTCTTTTGTTATCAACCATTTGGGTGGATTTTTTTTTTGTGGGTTTTGTTATTGGATGCGTGTGGCTTGCAATATTGGGGTGGTTTTTGAATTTTTGTTAGCTCTTAGGAATTTTGCGGTTTTTTCTAGGCAAACCATTCGGGGGAGTTTAAAAGCAATTTTTGATGTTTTTTTTTGGTTTCGTCGATGCATGTTGTTAGTTTCGTGTTTTTGGCTTTTGTTGATTTAACGATGTTTATGTGTTGGAATACATTGGTTATACTCGAATGAAATCGAAAGTTCATACTCTTTCATCCTTTGTGAACCAACTGTTTGATTAAATGTCTGACTTGGAGGAAACGTTTTGGGTAATGATTTGTACAGACAATTTTCACAGGATTATAATTTTAGTTGCCATTAACTTACTGATGTCACGACCTGTTTTCGAACCATGACTGGCGTATAAGACGAACCAAACCGGAGGCCCGATCCATCTTGCACAAGCCTTGAATAATAGAACTTCTACCAAATTTCTTATTATTAGCCGGTTATTGATCATATTTGAACCAATTTAATAAATATAAAGTTTTGGGAAAACAATATTCTTGAATAACATCAAAACATATTTATAATGTTAAAATACGAATTAAATAATCATAAGTAAAAATTAGTCAAAATAAAATAAAACAATAATAATAATACATTATCATATACCTATCCTTAACCCACTTCTCGGTGTGGAGTATCTAACATAACAAACAACCGGGCTCGAACAATAGGGCACTCACTGCTGACAAGTATGTATCACTTAGTATCTGGATGCCAGAAACATGTTGAAGACATTAAGGAATCACTTGAAACATAAAATAAAATAAAACAAGAAAAATGAAAGGGGTACGAAGCCAGTGAGGGATAACACTCTAGAGCGGCTATAGACCTCACATAAACCGTTTTGAAAATATTTTTGAAAACTACCACATGCAAATATATTGATATACATACATATACACGCTAGATATATAATAATAGTTCCTGAAATTTATTTTGAAATCGCTCACACCCTCAGCAAACAACAGGCAATCATATGGATTAAATTAATAAATAAGTTTAATAAGCGTATTAGTTCTCAAAATATGAAATCGATATAGCATTTACTTTTCAAAATATTCATCGAAAATAAGATTTATTTTTCAAAATATTTACAGAGAAAAATATTAAAACCAAACACAATATTTGATTTTGAAAATGTTTATTAAAAATGATAACATTTTAAGATTAACTGAAAATTTGACCGGGTCGAAACTAAACTGAGTTGAACTGATCTAAACTGAACTGGTGTGGACTAAGCCATCTAACCTGTGTGTTTGGTCGCACACACCGTGTTACCATCAACCCTGATAACTAGGCCTTGACTGATCAATGGTATATCATGGGCTACGCCTATCTGTAGTTGAGTGTCTCAAGTTTCAAAATTTATATATATATATATATATATAATATTGTATACCGAAAACATATTTAAATATTTTTTACTGCAATAGACATGCAAAATAAACAAAACATTTATTACGGAAAATAATTTCGAATACTGAACGAAGTATTTATCCCAAAAATTATACTCAAATCCAGAAGGAATATTTATTACTGAATACATTTAATTTCAAAAACAAAATACTTATTTCAAACAGAATATTTGTATCAGAAATTATTCTTAAATTCCAAATAGAATACTTGTTGCGGAAAATATTTTAAAATCTAAGAAAATGTTTATCTCGGAAAATCATAATAAATATCAAAACTTGATATTTATTTCAGAAGCCAAAATAATTTCCAAAAATCGATTTTCATAGCAAAGGTTACCACATAAGTCAGATTTTATTCTTTCTAATCCATTATTAATCTGGATTACATACAAATGTTAAGCACATCAAAAACATATATAGAGTTCAAATGACACAACGTATGAGTGAGAAGCTGATGCCACACTCACTTAGAGGCTGAGCTAATAATCCATCTATTGATCATTGGTGGATGACTAGTTACCTCGAATGTCCAACAAAGCTGAAGACAAACAAATGACAGAATCATAAAGAACTAATAACAAATGGATCATAACATACTCAAATGTGGGACTGGTACTGTGACTTAATTGATATGTATGCAAATACAGAATGCAATCCCAACCCCAACAGTGTCGAAAACCCTATTGCGAACTAATATCTAACACTTTCTATGAAATTAAAACATCGATGTAAAATTACAATTTAATCCTTCAACTTTTCAGAAATTACAAATCATTGATTTATGAGGAATTGCAAATCTAATCTCAAATTTTAAAATATTATAAATTTAGTTTCCTATAGGAAATTTATTCCAAAAAAAATACAATGAATCTTGTTCTGACTGACACCCATTCTTCCAAATCGCTTAAATCAAGACCTAACCATTTTTATTCATAATAATCATTCATCAACTCACAAAAAGTTCAATAATTCATCAAAACAAAATGTAATTCATCCAAATAAATCCCTACAATTACAACCTTCTTCAATCTATAAAATCCAACACAAAACCCATTTAATTATTGATTAAATCCATCAGTATCCATCAAAAAACAACTAGAATTCATCACTAATCCAACTATTTTCCATTAAAAATTCGGATTTAACAAGACCCATTTAACATAGTCTTTAAAACCTCAGAGTATTTTAGTGTGTCGAATCCATAAAGACGTACTAGGTGAATGTAGTTTGAAACAAGAAAAGAAAAGCACATTTTTTTTAGATTTGCAAACTAATTAAATCAACGAAATTAATTAACTATTCAAATACATAACAATTAAACCAAAATGGGAATTTAGTGGAATAAAAGAGTTAAGGCTATAAGGTTTCACTTGATGGAATCTTATATGCAATCTAAATAATGGGTTTATGAGGAATGAATGGTGATTTGTCTCTACATTTTCCTAAAACTTCTTTCTAGCGAATTAGACCGTGATTCAATTAACTAGGTTAATTCTGCCGTTTAACCTAAATTAACTAAATCCCATTAAGTTCAAACAAATCTCAAAAGCCATTACACACTATTAGAATCATAGTTGTTTTAATAATGTGTGTCAAATTCCCTAAGAGCTAGGAATGTGCTTCACCTCTCGGTACTTTGCAAAAACATCTTATATGCAACTCAATTGGTGATCAAGCAAAAGAGTTCAACAATAAATAAAAGAGCATTTCATTATTTCATAACAAAATACTTCAAATATGGCAATAAAATTTGATACCCATCATTCACAAAAACGTATAGCATTCATTAGGCTACATCTCTACACCCTAACAAGAGTTCAAGTCAACATTTCAATTATTCCACAAAAAAAAATAAAGGTAAATAAAACATAATAAAACCCATTAAAGTGGAGAGGATATGATACTTGATTGGTAGGTTTGGTTCTTCGAGAATCTGAGCTGTGCTTCGAGTTTTCTTCAACTTTGGGCACCTTTTCTCTCTAAAAAGCTCTCAGAAGTTAGGTATGGTGTGAATATGGAATGGTGGTGGCTACTACTTAGAATGTTCTAAATGCGAAAATCCAAAAGATATTTATAGCGGCATCATATAATAATCAACCTTACTCAAGAAAATACATTTTTTATCCCTAAAGACAATAAACTACCTAAGGTTCCACGCTTGCCACAACTATGACGAGTCACCACGGTCATGGCAGCCTTTATGCAGCACCACCACGGTCATGGTCTGCTCACCATGGCCATGACATAAAGCAGTAGGTGCCTACAGTCACGGTGGTGGCACATAGTAGTAGGTGGCTTCGAGTGTCTTTACTTGCCATGGTCATGGTTTCTGTCACGACCTCATTTTCGGACCATGACCAGTGTACGAGACAAATCATCTATGGAAGTCATGCCATCTCATACAAGTCTTAAAGATGCAGAGATACTACCCATTTAATCATTTAAAACATTTATTAAAACATTTGTTATCCAAATGTTATGTCAATAAAACGAGTTTACCATATATATAGAAATATATAGAAAACATATATATAAAATATATGTATATACAAAATCAAAGTAAGTATCAAAATACAAAACCATGGCAACCCAGTAACTCTACAACATCCTAGTGCTTAGCTCTACCAAAAACAAAGGAGCCCAAACAAAAGGGCATCATTAACCCAAATGACGCCTCACTGGTAATCAAGATGCGGTACAGTTGCCGAAACCAAAATCTGTTTACCTGAAAAATATGAATCAAAGGTAGATAGAAAACAAAGGGGGTTAGACCCAATAGGGATAACACTCCAGAACACCTCATATGTGCCTCACAAAGACTATTTTGAAAACAGTTTAAAAATATCACACGCAAGTATAATTAAATATTACATATATACACACTATATACATAATAGTGTTTCAAAAATCATTTCGAAGACATTTGCAACCAAGGCAAACAACATGCACGCAGTCAAATATTAATTATCATAATAGAGTCAAAACCAGAGTATACGTAATATGGGACTAAACGATGGTGTGCATCGAGCACTAAATCATTGGTGATGTGGCCTATGCCAACATTCAATATAATGCATGGATTCTGCCACCAATCAATATCAAATCATATGTCGGGTCGGGATACATGACTACCAACATCCCTGGTAGTTGTGTCTTCTCAATGCATTAATATACCAAAAGTTATGTACCCCGTAGTATAGATATCTCATATCATAAAACCATAATAATATAGTATGAAAGGAAAGGCATGCAATCAGTATCAAAAATAGTGAAGATATATAGTACATATATATCAAAGTTCAAAATAGAAAACTGATTATTAATCCACATAATCAGATTATTAATTTAACCAATCATCGGATTTGTCTAATTTCAATATAATTAAAGGCAACACATCAAAAACAAAATATAGGAGTTCAAGACACAACCTATGTATCTGAAACTGTTATCCACTCGTCTGGATGTCCTAGCTGACAATCCAAATCAAGTGTCACTAGTCGGTGACTAGTCGTGCTGGCAGAGACACGAAGCTGGAAACAGATATATCAAAGATTGTCAAAATTATGGCACCGATACTGTGGTAGTAGTGAATGTATGCAATGCATATGTAGATGCAAACGCTCTCGCGGCGTCGAAAAACCTATTTCGATCAAAGCTCTATCGCTCTCGACTCGAAAATCGAAATCTATGAAAAATCACAAATTTATTACCTAGCTAATGCCGAATTACCAACAAATTTTTGAATTTACGAAATAATTTTAAATTAATTCTCCAACTTAAACATATTTACAAAACAAAAATGTATTCTAAGTTTCTATAAAATTAAAATTGATTATATGCCCAAAATGAATACAGCCGTCCAAAAAGAATCATGGCTATTTGTATGTTCTTAATTTTTCACAACTCCTTAATGCCAAGTTCAACACCAACGAAGTCAGAGTATTCTTCTCTTCTCATAAGGTTCCAACCTTAAATCTCAACATCACCCGAATCGAATCTCTTCCCCAATCATCAAACCAATTAGCATTCTAATAAAAATCCAGCCGTAGTATTCACGGTCCAACAATATTTCCCTCGAAGAAACAAATTTAAATCACAGACTTCATTTCCTCCATCAATCCACATAACAGACTACACCCATTTCATAAGGACCACTCTTTCAATGCTCAACACACCCTAATCACCCTGTTCAACTCTTATTCATTATTTCCAACTTAAGTCTATTAATATTTAACAAAACTCCAACCTCAAATTTGTAAAAAAAAATGTTCCAGAACCGTGGCTATGCTTCCATCAAACTCATGAATAAAC
>CAODLS010619954.1:0-20051 GCA_948243855.1 Flueggea neowawraea
ATTTAACCCTGGAGGAATCATAGATGTCGGGTCGGGTGGCTCTCTGCTGACTGTTGCATTTCAGATCCTAGTTGATTCAGTTCCAACTGCAAAACTCTCTCTTGGATCAGTAGCAACTGTAAACAGTCTAATCAAATGCACAGTTGAAAGGATCAAGGCTGCAGTGATGTGTGAAAATGCTTGATCAAAATGCCTTAACATGTGAGTAGATTCTAATTTCCAAGCTTTACTTATCGCAGTCCTCTATCTAAGCTTGTTTCAATTTGGATTTAATTCAAGATTGTGGTTCATTTTTGTCATGCAGGCGTAAAAAAAGGAGAAGGGAAAGATAGAAGAAAGAAATACAAGGAAGATGATGTTTACTTCAATACAAATGTGTACGGAAGTCAAGAACGCACCTAAGATGATCCTTGCCTGGTGGTGTTTGTTAAAGCAAAGAAGCTTTCTGGAAAGGCATTTCACCACCCTGCAAGGGTTATAGGTTCGGGCATTGACTTTGCCTTAACAAAAGAGAGAAAGTGAACTCAAACCTTGTTGTATGTCTATATCTTTAAATTAGAACCTTTTTTTGTTTTATGTTTTTGGTTTAGGTTCCGAATTAGAGTTAGTGTCTCTGAATCAGTTGGTTGTTTTGTTACATCCTAATCTTTCTGTCCCTCTCCTGTGTATCAAATGATGAGCATCATTAACTCCGAGGTAACTGATTAACAAACATGAGATTGTTTCCATCTTCATGTTTTTTAGCAGTTCTTTCACTTTGGTTGGTCTTTATTCTTATTCTCCATACATTTGGGACTTGTTTAACAAACTAGCGAGCCACTAACCAATAAACTTGTAGTTTATTGGTGTTGTAGTCGTCTACAGCGCTAAGAAATTAGGAGTTTAATTCCTAACGGGAACAAATGTATAAAAGAAAAAAACTAGTGGATCAATTTCTTACGTAGTCTTTGACAAATTTTCATTGTAGTCTCAAATGATCTAAAACCCATTGCCTCAAGGTTATACACAACAACTAGGATGGAGAGTATTAACAGTTCTCTCTCCCACTAAACTTCGCCGAAATATGAAATATGCTAGGTGAATATGGATAGACACGATTAATCAAAGGGAAACCTACACCAATCAATTAAACAATAGGTACGCCCATCGAATGAAGGTAAACTAAGGAATTAATGGGATCGAAGTTGGTGACATGCTACATTTTTGTCTTTGCTGCAAAACAAGTACAATTTGCAGCACTTCAGCTTTAAATTAGAAAGTCCCCACTAGCTGGACAATGATTTCCTTACATATACTGTCTTTTTTTCAGCTCTGTTGTGTTCAATGTATAACAGAAGCTATACCTCTATAAAGCAAGAGGTAAAGACTCCGAGAACTAATCTTAATTAGAAATTTTACCAGAATATATAAAAATCAAGAACATGAAATAGTATCAAAATCATCATACTTTCATTTACTTCAGCCATGAGTGGTTGAAGCCATTCAATACGATAAGGAATCCAAAGAACCCATATATATATATCTGTCAAAATTGATAAATTCAAAAGCAATGCACTTTATTTTAGGACAACAGAGATGATTTCAATGAAGAAAGATAAAATCTTTTTACAAGAATATTATCTTTTTTTCACTATATAGTAATCAGTAATAAATAATCAAGAACACAAGAAAAAATGGAAAATGAAAAAGATGAAGGGTTACCATTGTTGGTGATCAAGAATAGCAGCAAGCACAGAATCTTTGTGGACGATGTCACAGACGAAGCATAGACTGGCACCAGCAGATTAAACAAAACAAAAATAGATGGTATTCATTCGGTGCCACTACCGAATTAAATTGGGAAGAGGCATGGATTTGGCACAGTCAACAGTGTATTAAAAGAGATTGTTGTGTATTTCAGTGTCCATTAATTTCTTTAAGACGGACCAATTTTATGACATGTCCAAGAGAGAAGACGAAGAAGAGTACTATACCTCTTGGATGTATTTAGAAGGGATCGGATGGTGCATTTATAATGTTGTTGCCTACAACTGCCATTTTCTGGTTTTCTTTCTGCGTATGAGTTGAGATACAGTTGCACTTTTAATTGGGTTTCATGTGAGATATAAAGATTGTTAGGTTTGATGAATACACTTTTCACGACAATGGATAAGTTGGAACGGTTTGAGATCTTTAATTCTGTGTTTTCTCAGAAATTAATGATGTGCAAGTCTACATTGTCGTGGTTTGCTAATATTCCTCTCTTTTTTTTTTTATCTCTTTTAGGATTTGTTTGTTTGGTTTTTTGAATAATTGTTAAGAGTTTTTGACATCTTTAATGATTTTGATCTCTTCCTAATAAAAGAAAAAGATTTTTTCCAATGAAAGAGAGCGGTATCTTATTAAGTATTATTCATACTTATCTTTTGTGGACAAAAATTGAACTTATCAAAATACAATAAAAACCGTAAGGTCGAGGAATATAAAAGAAATCATGTTTACCAAAAGTCCATTTTTCTCAAGCCAATCTGCACAAAGATTAGCATCCCTAGAAAAATAACAAACCTTAGTACCCGTCGAATGAAGAAGATGTCAAATATGAAGCACCATCGCCTAGTGGTTTCCATTCCATCCAATACCCGAATTGCAAATCTCCATAGCTAGCTTAGAATCAGATTCAATCATAGCAAGAGATCACTTCTTTTCCGCTATTAGTTCAAGCCCACTAAGAATGGCATATAATTCAGTAAATAAAGGAGACATAAAACCTAACCTCACATTTCGACAAGGAATAGCAAAGCCTGTAGAATCTCTAGTAATAATACCAACAGCTGAGGCTTGGGTCTGGAAAGACATCGCACCATCAACATTAAGACAATAATTCCCCTTAAAGCGTTTGTGAGTAATGCTTAAGGGGTTACCATTCACCATGAAACGCTGAACAAGAAGATTAGCCCTAATGTGGTTACAAGCCACCTCAATATTGGGCATGCCAAGTCTTTTATGTATAACGCCACCAGTCATAACCTCTCCATTTCGATCAGTCCATAACAGCCAAATCATGACACCAAAGAGAATAGACCAAGGAGTATTACTCATATGAATGATTTTGATATTAAGATTACAAGAAATCCAATCCCGCAAGCTTAAGGTAAAGAAAGAGGACCTGACCTGATGAGGGATAAGGGTATTCCAGTGATGTCTGGCGACCGGGCAGTTTCTAACGGCATGAAGAACTATTTTCCAACTATGTTCCAAAGGGCATCTTACATTGGGTCAATTTGATGGCAAATAAAAGAGGGCTGGCTCATCTTTTGTTGAATGGACCCAAATCTTTTAAAAAAAAAAACAGACTCCCCATGCAACATACAATTGATCCTCGTTGAGCTAACAACTTTTGGATTTTTTACATAAGTAATCCACCAAATTAAAACATATTTTATAAATGACGACTTCAAAACTTCAGCTAAATAAATTCATAAATTAGTGAAATTATTTTAAAAATAATCACTTATAAACTAAAATGTGGATCAACTAGATCTCTTCAAAAATATGTGTTGAAAACTTAATAAAATCGGATTTGAAATTTTTGATTAACTAATTACAAAAACATAGGAGATTTTAACCGACAATAATTGGATTAAAAATATCTTAACAAATACATATCAACAATTTCAAAACACATTAAAAAAGTCGAAAAAACATAATATTTGAAATTGATGAATAAATTCTTACTGAAACTTAGTTGAAACTCGTCAGTTCCTTTGCCATATCATTTAAATACGTATGTCATTCAAGTCAAGACCGCGATATTATCTGATATGCTCAACAAATTAGGTTTACACCCACCCACGACATATGTTGGGTACATACTTTGCACGAACTAATCAAAATATGTATCTACCGTGGTGAACCTAACAAAGTCACTTGCAGCATAATCATATCTATCCTTCTTCTACAGGTAATAAAAAATCACATTAATATGCTGCAAAAAAAAGTAAGATGTTTCGACAGGTTTCAACGTAATTTTAACACGGATTTTCCATTATGTGATGTTTCAACAACGTTTCATTATAGTTTCAACACGGATTTCATAACACCTATGGATTAAATTGAAAAAAGTATGATGTTTCAACAAGGTTTCAAAGCAGTTTCAATACATATTTGTCATTATATGATATTTCAACAAGGTTTTAAAGCAGTTTCAATACGGATTTCACGAGGATTTATCTCTTTAATGGACAAGATTAAAATATTAAAACCTACAATTGTGTTATTAAACGTTGGGTAACTATTTTTAACTAAAGTTTCAAAAAATAGTTATTTTGTACAATTTTTCAACAACTTTTTCATGGCATATTTTCTGGATTCTCCAAAATGCTTAGGTCTGCTATTTAAGATGATATAAGGACATCTCTAATAGTACTATGTATTTTTAACTAGCAATTTTAATGAAAATACATAACACCATTAATTATATAGATTGAAAATAAATATCATCTCTAATGTTACTCTCTACTCTACTCTTTATTTTGTTAAAATTTATAAAACATTTAAAAGTGATTGATCAATGAGAATAAATATATGAAAAGAGAAAATTTCATTAATGATAGACTAAATAAAAAAACTATTTTGTACTCAACAAAAATAACTAGTCTTTATATTACTTTGAGAGATAAAAAGTGGGATTAAGAGAGCATTGGAGATAGCTTTTGATGAATGACGCTCTAAAGCCTACATAAAAATTGACAAAGTTAAACATAAAATAAGTAACTAGTCATCTACTCTACGGTTATAAATACCAGAAATCACCTCATTTTTTCAATGATTGAATGATATTTCACTTTATTTCTCAACTTAGAGAGGACACTAACTTCAGTTTCTGAGCGACAATTCTTGCGGTGCTAGAAGCGCGATCTCATTTCTACCTAAGACTCCTGAGGTCCTCGACTCTGTAATCTTTAGTTGACGAATTTAAAAATCTAAAATTGAATTTAGGAATTTAAAGATGAAGAGTTTAAAATTAGAAACTTGAAGACCTAGAAGCCCGAAAATGTACTTTCCAGTAATAAAAATTTATTATTTCATCTAGGTAATAATAATATATTTACATATATATGATATATATTATTTATTATAAATAAAGTGCTCTGGGTAAGAAAATATATTTTAAATTACCTTCTCCTATCCAGATTAACATTTTTAAATTTCACCCTAACATGAATACAAATCCAGTTAAATGGATAGTATCCACTCAATTCGGATAAAATTTGTGTGATTCTATTGAAGTAAATTTCCACATGCCTTTTGTGTATCTCTCTTTTTTTTTCTTGGAAAGTATTGCCTATTTTTCTTTTCATTACGGTTGTTGTAGGCTTAATAACACAAAACAATACGAAATTTGTTCATTTTTGCAATTGTGACTTGATCTTTCAAAAATAACACCTAATTTTTTGTATTTTTTGCATTTGTGGTACAACTAACCAATTTTATTTTAAAAAAAGCAGAAAATGTTGATGTGACACTGACAACGTGATAAAGTGGTCGTCGATGCCACGTGGCAGTCGTTCATGTCAATAGAAAGTGGAGAAATTTGACCAAGTTAACAAAACCGAAAAGTGAGCAAAATGACATGCCGTTTGTTTGGAAGCCCAAAACGACAAGTCGTCTATATCAGCGGAATAATAAAGGAAATTGAAACGACATGTCGTGTGCTTAATGGTCGAACAACAGTTTACATGTTTACATCCAAACCGACGCACAGTTTTACAAACCTTCCAACGCAGAATCTCCACCAACGTCGTCGTCCCCTGCCGTTGTCGTCCTCGTCATAGCGCTGCCGCGCCGCTCCGGATTCTTCCCGTCCTCATTCAGCTGCCGCACCACTACTGCCACGACTGTAGCATCGCTTTCATCCACTGTTGGTGACTGGTAAGCATCGACTATAGCTTTCCGCCTTCATCACACACCACTCCGATCGCTTTCCGCCTTCATCCACTGTTGCCGCTTTTGGTTCATCAGTGACTCTCTAAGTTAGACGTAAATTGCTTTACTGAATTGATCATGATTTTTAATTTTTTTCGTTCATGTAAATTGATTTTACTAAGTTGATATAATTAACTATGCTAATGTAAACTGCCTTTGCTAATTTAATGTAAATTCATTTTTTTTCATTGATGCAGGAGATCTATAGGTCGTTCATTTGAATTTCAAATGACATGTCGTTTTGATCACTTGAACGACTTGTCCTTCGGCTTTGCTGACTAAGTCGGATTTCTCTATTTTGTGTTGACACGTCATCACATTGTTAGTGTCACGTCAGTATTTTATTTATTTATTTTTAAACGAAATTGGTTAATTGTATCACAAATGCAAAAGAATGCAAATGTTGTGTTATTAAGTGTTATTTTTAAAAGGTTGATACATAATTACATAAATGAGTAAAATCATGTTATTTTATGTTATTAATCCGTTGTTGTATGATAATGTTCCTCAATTCATGTGTGTTAAAACAATGAGTAAATTATTAACTTTATGACCAATAGATATGTATTACTATGGTAGCCTCTAGTTTTAAAAGATTAAAAAGATTTGATTCTTGATCGGAGCCAATAAAAAAGCTTATTGAGTAATTTCACAGTTGATTCCGACCAAATGTTTGGTAGTTTTTCTTTCAACTATTAAGCTATATCTCTTTGTTTCTTTAATATGACATTAATTACTGCAAGATTTTTGTTAAGAAACTCATTCTCAACCTCATGTTTTAAAACTAATTGTGATATTATTAGATCCATTAGGTAAAACAGATCATGATCCTTACATTACGTCAAAGGTCTTTCTTAATTCTTAGAACAGAGCCACGTTAATCCTCAGAATTTTCAAAGTGGAATCCTCATACGTGTGTGATAGTGACTAAATTAGTGAAAACTAGCTATTAACCACATTATGAAGTTGTAAGGCTATGGTGCTCCACTCCACATGTAGGGTATAGATCTTTCACAAAAGCCGTCCACAAGAATTAAAGAAACCAGATAAGGAAGTACATATAGCTAGGCTCACCGTATGTGACATGAACCAAAAATTATTTGTCACCACATCATTTGAGTAATTTTTTTTCACGGAAAAAAAGGAGTCGAGGGTGACCAATAATGACATACCCCTGTTGTGTATTATCATGCAAGCGAATGCTCCCTATTGCGACATGTTCAAAGAGCTATAACTGAATTCAGAGGCTTTACTCTCTGAGTCTCGTCACCGCAACATCACACCAGAGGCTAACGGCCTACAAAACTATCTACTAAGTTCTAATGCAAGATTATGGGTCCATACTGTAGGATTGAAAATCTCTAGCACTTGTCGCTCCCTCTATAGCTCAAACCCAATACCTCACAAACTTGGGACTGCTCTCATGTCCGTTAAACCACCCCTGGGGTACATCATTTGTGTAATTGTGTTCTGTATTTCATGAGTATTAATAAAAATTTTCGGAAAGAAATATGTTTTCTGTTGTAGCTACTGCGCATAGCCTTTGAAATGTTAACTATTAAAAGCAAGAAATGTTTTAATTTAAGTAGAAAGTAAATATTTGTCTTCAATCTCGATCAAGACATTATTTTAGATAAAAAAAAAATAAGTAGGCGTGAAAATTTCCAAATCTTCATCAATACACAACTTATAAAATTTCTACATGTTTTGAATATCAAATTAATAAGGCGATATCACACATCATGTATTCTAGGCCTAGTCGTTTTCAAACAAGCTTAATTTATTTAATTAGTATAGTAACAACTTGAAAGCAGTAATAAGGGTGGGACTTTGCTTTACGAAAGTAGCCATAGATATCCCTATTTATATGATTAAGATAGAAACAACATACGAAAGCGGAATTAAGGAGCATTTCTATTTACTTTATCAGATATTATATATAGTCGATAAACGTCATTGTTTCAGTAACTGAACTGATAATGACATTACACACATAATTAAAGATAGATGTTGATTTAAAAAAACTCATGGAAATCATGTGCCAACAGTGGCTCCTTCTAATTCGCACTGTTAGGAGACTGATCGCTACTGCCTCCGCTGTTCCCTGTTGTTGACCTACAGATAAACGTGGCTTTATTTTTATATATAACTTTTTTTCATAACATATATCATACTTGTGAAACTCGTGTGTGAAATTCAAAACGAGTTTTTTTTATTTTAACTTTATTAAATTGAAATATCAAAAATATTGTACTGATGAACACGACTTTGTTATCCTTTATAAGCACCTCATCTAAAGAGGAATCGCATAACATATATATCGTACTTTCTTTCTTTGAGATCCCAGTTCTAGCCAACACCACTAATTAAAAACACTTATGGACACGGCCACCAAGATTCATTTTAATTTCTTCATTAATGGCCAACCACATAATTCATTTTCATTCAAACGCCATACTAGTGTTAAAACTAAAACGACATCAATGAATGCTTACATAAAAAGTGCCCTTGTTGTTGGTCGTAAAAGAAAGATGAATATTACTAGGGATCAAATGCCTTAAGTCCAGTAACTTAGTGGTGAATAGGCCACAGCCAGCTGATGAGTTGCCCAAAATTATTCCTGGGAAATTTGGAGTCTTTGGTGACAAGTTCGTGCCGGAGACCCTCATGACTGGTCTGAGCAAGCTTGAAGCTGAATTCCTCGTTGTTTTGCAGGATGCTGCATTTCAGGTTTGTTAGATTAATATTCCCATCATGTGGTCTAGTCAATCTTAATGTACAAAATACAATAATTTTAATTATGTACGGACAAGAGGCTGTACTGAAGCTAATTAAGGTGGATATATATAAATTGGACTGATCATGAGATAACCACAAACGAAAATGTTTTTCTCAGTTTACCAAGATATCCCTAAATATAATTAATTTGAGTTTAGATGATCAGAAAATAACGACCATGTCATCTGGTGCAGGAGGAGCTTGTGACAGCCCTGAGAGACTATGTGGGAAGGAAGACACCTCTATATTACTCTGAGAGTCTCACCAATCACTACAAGAACGAAAATGGTGAAGGACCGGAGATATACCTCAAGAGAGAGGATATGAACCACTGTGGAGCTCAAAAGATGAATAATGCGATAGCACAAGCCATGATAGCCAAACGGCTAGGACTCAAAAAGGCTGTGGCAGCCACTGGTGCCGGCCAACATGGTGTCGCAACTGCAGCTGCATGTGCCAACCTTTCCTTGCAATGCACCGTCTTCATGGGTTCCACTGACATGGAAAAACAATCCTCAAACCTTCTACTAATGAAACTATTAGGAGCTGAGGTACAGTAGAAAGGGGTCTCAATTTTATAATAGTTTAAAACAATTTGGTGTGTTTCGTTCTCTATAACATGCCATGCCAATATGATTATCATTTAAAGAATCTATTAAAAGGAAGTCTTCAATGCTTTTGGGATACTATGGACCATTAAATTAAAATTTAAATAGATCTAGATCATTAGAAGAAGATAAAGTAGATATCGTCAAAAAGACCATAGTAAATATGACTGAGCCAAATTTGAAATTGATATTTTCAGCACAGATCGAACATTTTAGTATGACTAAGCCTTGAATGTGTGAAGATGGTGTTTCTGACATATCAAGATTGGTTTTATGGGTACAAATGCAGGTTAAAGAAGTGGAAGGGAATTTCAAAGAAACAAGCTCAGAAGCAATAAGACAATGGGTAGGAGACTTGGAGCAAAGCTACTACTTGGCAGGAACAGCAGTGGGGCCACATCCATGTCCAAGCATGGTGACTGAGTTTCAATCAGTGATAGGGAAAGAAACAAAGAGGCAAGCAATGGAGAAATGGGGAGGGAAGCCAGATGTGTTGTTGGCGTGTGTGGGAAGTGGGTCAAATGCACTAGGAATGTTCCACGAATTCATAGGAGATGCAGAAGTGAGACTGATAGGAGTTGACGCAGCTGGGTTTGGATTGGATAGTGGGAAACATGCTGCAACTTTTGCCAGAGGAGATGTGGGTGTTTATCATGGAGCTATGAGCTACTTGTTGCAGGATGAGGAAGGTCAAATTATTGTCCCTCACTCCGTTGCTGTGGGGTAACTCTCCATTAACCTTACTACCCTCTAATTTCGTCATTATTCCTTCTTTTTTTTGTATAAGTTGGAAGGGAATAAGAACGACCCGCCACTGTTTGAACTCCTTAGTAATTCAGGAAAGTACATGCACTATGCAGAGCTATGATTTGCATACTTGTGAATTTGACAATCAAAAATTCAAAAAAAAACATTAAACCAATTATTGTTTATGTGGTGCAGATTAGAATATCCAGGAGTAAGCCCAGAGCTAAGCTTTCTTCAAGATACAAGAAGGGCAGAGTTTTATTCTGCTACAGATAAAGAAGCTGCAGATGGTAAGTCGTGCTAATTTCGCAAACAAATTTGTTGAATCAAAGAAGGAAGTAAATTAGGTAGCCTAATTCTGTTTGTTCTGCAGCATACAAGCTGCTATGCAGATTAGGAGGTATATTTCCAGCTTTGCAGGCATCTCATGCTCTGGCTTATTTGAACAAACTTTGTCCCACTTTACCAAATGGAACCAAGGTCGTAGTTAATTGCAGTGGTCGTTGAGAGAAGAGTGCTGATATTGTCTTTAACTAGAAACGAGATTAAATGAGCAACGCGTACTAATTTTCAATTGATTGTATATACGCGATCATATTATTGACATGATTGCTGCAGATCGTTAAAATCCGGAGTAGGAATCTAGAAATTGTGCTTGTTACAGAGGAATCATGACTGGAAAGAGCAAGATGGGGATCCTGATAATTTGGTCTGATATTATCTGTTGTATTTTGTAAAAAACTAGTATTTTTTGCACGTATATTGCACGATATTGATGTTTTGATAAAAAAAATGAGTAATTATGTTTTATTTCAAATAAACACAAATATAAATATTAAAATTCTTGCAATTATAAAATACAGATATAGAGAAATCAACTTCGCACTATTAGTTATACACTTGCATTGCACATTATATATCCGAAACCATTAGAAGAAAAATATGAATTATATATTTTTTTATATTTTAAAATGAATCATTAATTTTTTTTTAAAGTTATGAATCAAGTTGTCTTATCAAGAAGATGCATGTTCCAATTAGTTGACAGTCAAAAAAAATATTTTTTAGCAAAATATGATAGTATATCTTTGAACTGCATGTTTCAAAAATTGTAAATAAATTTGAAAAAATATATTAAATTTTTTATTTTCTATATTTAAAAAAATGTTTAACTTATATAATTATAGATAGGTTTTAATTACTTTTTCACTAAGGAACATTCTTCCTTTTCTTTTGTATGGACCATCATATTTCATATATATTGTGTAGTTTTTTCAGAAGAGAAAATTTGAAAATTAAATATATTGTTTTAAACTAATATTCAATAAAGTCATAATTGAAAATAAGGCAATCAAGAATAGAATAAAAGTAATGGAAAAAAAATAACAATATAACAGCAATTGCATGTTGTTTTTGCTAGAAAGTCATAAATATAAAAAAATAGCAAATTATATATCATAGCAAAGTGAGATTCCTAAGCAAGACAGTGATAAGTAGATTTAGTAAGAGTTTTTGTAGGATTGTTCAGAGGAAGAAATTAATTCAAGAAGAGAGGCAGTGATAAGTGTCATTAATTACGTCCAATTCTGGCCTTGCCATTTGCTCCTTTCTTGTAAATCTAGAAGAAAATGTTACTGAGAAGATGGCGAGTTTTATTGTTAAAATAATTGCAGATTATTAAATTTTTTAGAACAGATAAAATTTAAATTTTTTGTTGAGATAATTATAAATTATTTTAAAAAATTAATAAATTTGTAATTATTAAAACCAAATAAGGTTATATTTACAATTTATTAAAAATAAATAAGGGTATAATAGTTTAAAAAAATTCCTTCACGCCCGTACATTTATATAGGTTATGTTTATCACTTCTTGCGAGTATTACGCTTTGCAGGCTTAAAACAGTGAACGAGTATAGCCCAGGGATGAAGCCACGACGTCTTCTACCTGGGGGCACAACTCTTGAAGACAACCCCTCCCCCGACCTCTAATCAATGGTAGATCCAGAAAGTCGGCGACGTGAATTCGATGTAGCAAGATTGAGCAGATGGACGAAGCATCAAGGTGAGCGTATAATGAATATATTACCTCCTCAAGAACCATTCACTCATAAAGCACAATGTCAAATGTGTGCATTAATACTGATATGCTCTTAAAATTCAATTTTGCTAAAACTATATCAGAAGGGAATTTATCATGCACATAAACAAATTCACTATCTTGAATATGACAGACACGGAAGGAAAAAGACATCCACACAATTAGGTAACCAATCAAGTACCAGAAATGTCCTCTTAAATATGCCAAATCTTTTTTATCCATCGAAGAGAAAAATTCAAGGAAAAAAAATTCATAGTAAGACAACTTAAATCTGACACACATGAAGACACGATATCACAACAAAGTCATCTTCAAGAAACCAATCAATTCAAGAAACAAAAGAAAATCAAAGTTAAATGACAACACTCGCCTAATAATTAATTCACAAACTCAGTCAATCTAATCAACAATCCATCCGACTCATCCAATCTAAAAAGCTAAGGATTAATAAATAGCAATTAACTAAAATTAGGAAAAAAACCATTTGTTTCAGCCATGTAACCAAGGATCCCAATGACTCTTAGGCATGTAACTTCCTATACAAATTTAGCACCAAGCATTCAAGTGGAGCCGCTAGTTTTTTTTCTTCAATCTCAAACACATTAAAAAAATTAGTCGAGGAAGCTCAAAATTGTACAAATTATAACGACCGAAAGCTTAAACTTCATCATGAATGTTCAATAACAAACACTATCACATTTTCAATTTCACAACAAATGTGAAAACCTCCAAGCAATTAATTGTGAAATTATTTGATTAAAATAATGCAATGAGTAAAGAAAACATACAGCATGCGAGAAGCCTGCTTAACAAGAAGCTTAGTCATCCCATCCGTATATGCAATCAACACATACTCAATTGGCTCAGTTGAAGAACTACTCTTCGGAACATCAAATTTAATCCCAACAAACCTCCCAATTCCCACCTTCTTATGCACCACATAATCCCCTGAACGCAGAGTAAAAAGGTCGACCTTGTAATTGAAAACACCTTCACTCTCACCCTTCAGCTTCTGCAATCCTCTCCATTATTGCTCCTTCACCAACTTTATATAC
The DNA here is from genome assembly GCA_948243855.1 of Flueggea neowawraea. NCBI lineage: Eukaryota > Viridiplantae > Streptophyta > Magnoliopsida > Malpighiales > Phyllanthaceae > Flueggea > Flueggea neowawraea. The sequence goes on from CAODLS010619954.1 coordinate 13,253, forward strand.
TTATCAGCTCTCCTCTGAGTCCATCACGGGCCTCGTTGCAGATTCTCTCTTTCCATGTTCACACCTAATCCTCTCGTTAAACAATGAAATGGCAAATGCAATACCTAATCTATATTTATTTATTTTTTTACATCATTTTGGTGCCAACCAATTAAAAAAAAATTGAGAGACTTTTTTTACATCGTTTTGGTCATAGCCAATTAAAAAAATTGAGGGGCCAAAATGAAAAAAATAGAGTTAACCCCTCCTCCGACCACCATTGGTGCCAATGAGAGGAGGGCACCGCTACAGGGAGGGACAGAATAACCCCTAATAAAGGGATTCCGACTGGCGGCAAGTAGGGGCACGAGCCCCCATCAGGCCCGATCTCACTCCGTCTCTATAGCATGTTTTCTCTCAGTGACAGTGAGTTAATGGTCGGAGACCAAATTGATGATGCGAAAAACAAGCTTCCCAAGTACAGTAAATATCATCTATAAACAACGGCTCAGCCTGTCAAATCATGGGGACTATATCACAGATATTCATGACGCAGACACCATGTGCGGGTGAAATTTGAGAAGCGGCGCATAAATCTTGAAAGCAACTTCAAAGGAGTTAACATTTCAACACGTCAATGATGCCAAACCTCACGCAGAAAATTAGAATAATAAGGAAGCAGTAGCATTATAATTGCCAAATATGAGACGTAAATTAAATTAAACTTTATTTGAACAACTAGGTACATAAAGAAAGTTATGGTGCTCAAAGAAACTGCAGGTGTTCTCTAATATGCTTTTGCCACCACTGTTTTCATCATTTGCACTGACAAAAATGATCTGGAGACACTTGAGCAGGAGTAGAAACTTCTCTGCACCCCTGCCACAATGATGAAACAAGCAGCAAAATAGATATTGCAGTAGCTATAACGGACAAAACCTTAAAACACTTTGTTCTTTCCCGTTCAAGATATAAAAGGTCCTAGATAAACTCTAGATGTCTTTAACAGGCGAAACAAAAACCAAGAGAAAGATGGAGATGAATCTAACCTTCTGCTGCAAGATAATGTTCATGGTACAACTCCAACTATACATGTACATGATTTTCGCATGAAGCACAGGTATTGAAAGCTCCAAAACGACAATAAAAATATGTGAAGAGCATACCACTATCAAAGAAAATCTCAAATTAAGATACAAGAAGCCTTGAAGCCGATCTACTTGGGTTAGCTCCGCTTTCGCTTTTTCTGACTACCATCTTCGGACTTGCCCTGTAGTTAACAAAAGATTTTGGTCAAAGACAGAACTACTTTTTAACTTGTAATTCCATCATGTGGAAAGAACCTTGGACACGGATACTTGCACAGTTGGACAATATGTAAAAATAAGTTGTAGAATGGAGAATGAAGATCCAAGATGAGCTTATAATACTTTTTTCCCTCTCAAGGGTACTTAACAGACTAATAGTAGGCTTCTCTAACAACAAACAACTCCAGTTCCCATTGTTTTTTCTTCTGAAAAATTAAAAATATTAATTTTTTAACAGAAAGTTATGCATCCACAGTGAGATTTCCTTTTCCTCCACAGACAATTGATATGACCAAAAAAACTAACTCCCTTCAAATGGAAATTTAATGTCATATTATCATTTAGTTCATGTACTAAATGGCACAAACTAAGGGAAAATAATAAAATAAAACCATATATGATCAGAATAAAGATGCATACCCCTTCATCTTGTCCAAAACCTTCAGGGGGAGTCACACTGGACTCAGACCTGCATTTAGCATGTACAATAGGACCTAAAAGTGACCTATCCATTCCTCCTGTCAATGCACTAGGTGCGTTCATGTAAACAGCCCCTCTATACATCCATTCCTCAGTTTCATCACTGTAGAAATCATCAAAAGGCTCTCCACATAATGCACATGCATTTTGTTCTTCATCAGCAGGAACAGCCATTTCCTCATCCACCTTCTTCTCCACAGTGGTCTCAGCAGACAAAAACCCGGGAACTGATTCAGTTCCCAATGCCTCAGCACCACTAAGCCACATACTTGAACTTACAAAACACTTGCGAGAAGGTTTCTGCTTACGACTCTTAGACATTCGGTTCTTTGTAACATGCCAATCCATATGACTGCTGTGATCTTCCTGACACTTAAACCGAAGGCCGCATGTTGTACACTGTCTAGGGAGGTCACCATATAAGGCATTTATTGCAGACTCATGTCGTACTTTCAGAAGGTCAGCATTAAACTCAAGCCCCACTGAATCCTATACAGACAATAATTTGTAGGTATATTAATTGAAAAATGAATAAAAAAGTAACAAATAAATGTTATTCAAGAAAGTACCTGTGAAGGTGTCTGCGTTGACAACGAGATTAAACCTTGTGCCATTAGAGAACTAATCAAACCTGAAAACGCAGTGCCCGGTGGCTGGTTAGAGGTAAGTGGACCAGCAGCCTGAGGCAATGGTATCATTTGAGGAGGAGGGGGAGGACCTGGAGGCAGTGGTGGACGCATTCCCAATTGTGAGTTCAAAGTGTTGGGAAAAGGCATGATGGGTGATGGATTTGGGGGAAGCAAATTCATAGGTTGTGTGGTGTACCCTTGATTCATGGCTGGTGTTAAAGGCCATGGCATTGGTGGAAAATTTTCTTGACCCTCACGAGCTGGAAGAACCTGTGGCGGAAATACCTGCTTTTGCTGATCCAATGAAGCACGCTGACTAGGCAACGGTAGTTGCTTCATCAAACCATGCTCCTTGCTCTCAAGGCTACTGAATTGTTCAGGCAAGAGCAAAGACTTCTGTAAACCCTGCTTTTGTGGCGGAAAACTAGGTCGCACTGGAGGTGGATTAGATTTATATACACTTACTGAAGACCATACACCAGTTGATGATGGCACAACACTGGACCGAGTTCCAAATGCATTAGAGTCCATTCTTGATGCAACACTTGGAGGCCTGATTAGTTGTCCATCAGAATCTAGAATCTGGGCATTTGGTAGAAGGCCTGATTGAGGTAAACGATGTGACGTACTCCAAGATTCATGAGAATGGTCAGAACCAGGAATCTGATTTCTTTCATTCTGGAGTCCAGGAAGCATACCTGCCAATCCACGACCAGACTGCAGAAAACACAATCAACAACAAAGAATCACCACTTTGCAATAGAATAGAGGATGAGTTTATCTACATCAATACAGTGAATAGTTTTCATTTTAAACTGTCTGACGCTAAATCATCAAATCATACGTTAAATGTTTAGAGTATAAGAAGGAGTTCAAAAAGTTCAAAAAGCATACACCCAGAAGGGGGGTTGCATTATCAGGAACAGTTGTGGAATCATCAACAAATGGTATACGAGCCTGAGCAGACCGCTTGTGCAACCCATAACCAGGCCTTCCTCCATCACTTCGAAAAGGAGCAGCTGATGGCAAGAAATCAATAGTCCTGCCACGATCTGCTAACGTCGGGCTCATATCTTCCCAATCAAATTCCTCTTCTTCAGTATTTTGCCATGACCTTGAGACATCCTTGCTGCCCACACCATTTACATCTAAGTTATCAATGTGCGGACGTCTACTACTTGGAATTCTTTTACCTCTGTCCTCTCCATAAGCATCTATTAAAGCTCTTGGGCTTTGATGCCCATGACCATTGCTGTATGCAACAGAGGATTCAAATCTGTTGTGTTTATCATCAAAATACCGTTTTCTTCTCCACTCATTTGTGTCCTCGGCTCCTCCACTGGGCCTGCCAAGTCCATAATCAAATGCAGGAAGAGAGGGTGACGCCCCCTCAATGAACCTTCGAGGAGAATTCCCTATAGCAAAACCTTCAGCTTCTGCAGATAAAGGCCTCTCCGCTCCAAATGTTGAAAGTGACAAGGGTTTTGGAAGCCTGGAAGTGGGAGATGAAAGGGTTCTATTAGCTACACGTCCCATGCCTCCTGTTGCATGCAATCTTTGAGTTCCAGCCTGAGAGGATATGATCTCAGCTTGCTCAGAATCATAGTCATCATACCCAATTGCAGGTCTTTGACCATACATTTTCAAATTTGAAGAAAGTCCCTTCCTTTGTTGAACATTCTGCAAGATTTTAAAAATTAGCATTTTAATGCCTTAATTTTCTTACTTGCGCACAAACTCTGTCCAACCAAAATATACGTGCTGCCAACAACCAACAGCTCAAATGAATAATAAATCTCCTCGACTCATTGCATACAAATACATAAGCATATTCCCATAATGCAAAGTCAAAAAAAATCAAATTCTAGAGAATCAAAAAGCAGACAAGCTGCAGTTAACCTTGTGAGGAAAGAAATAAAATTAATGGGAAATCTTACATTATCTAGATTTGGATGTTCCAATTGAAGGACATATTTTGGATTAACATGTATTCCATGAGTTGGCCTAGAAGGCTCAGATGCCCTTACGGAAGACAAGTTTGATGACTGATTATTAACTTGAGGAGAAAACTGCAGCTGAGTCTCAATCTTGTGAAGTACAGAAGGTGGAAATACTGTGGACCATGTGCCAAAAAGGTGACGCATAGAAGGATAAAGATTGGGGTGAACTTGTCTGTAAGCCTCACAGAAAACCTAAAATAGATAATAAATCGCAAGCTCAATAGAATTGGAAAAGTGCAATTTTACTTAATAAAATGAAAGATGCTAAAGATAAACTAGTGCAATCTACTCACCTCAGGCAGACGGGAAGAGAAGTGCCTAACATATTCACGGCCAATATTCTTAACAATGCTATCCAAAAGATATAATGAAGGCAGTTTTTGTTCAATCGGGACCTGAAATAATAATAAAGCAATGTAACCCCTCAAACCCAACGAAAAATAAATGTGTGTCTATATATTTAAATACATAGATGTATATTCGTATATCCAATCAAGTCTTCTGTCTATTATTAACGAGAGTGCAGCCAAATCTTCTGTATATTGGTCCTAAAGACTGACAACTTTTAACTTCAGCTTTTCCCCAATAGCTGCAAAACTCGTATTCCTTCTCATCAGTGCTTGCCCAAAAAAATTTCCGTTGAACCAATCACAAAAAAAAAAGGACTATAGAACACCATGAAGATCGGACAACTCACACAAATACAAGACAACAAAACAGCATATACGTAGCAATCGAAAAGGCAAATTACACCAAAAGAAATTTTCTCTGATTCAAGTAGAATTCTGCAATCTAGTCTGCAAACTTACACTACTAGAGAACATTACAAGCCTTCCACCTATCTAATTCCCTCCCCAAAAAAAAAATACAGATGCCACAAAACCCCAGATACAAAACTACTCAACTACTTTACGGACTGACCTCGACAATCCGCGCACAAATAGCATCTGCAATGCCCGCTCCGTGCTCGCGAAGCTCACCAGCAATAATCGTTAAATCAGTAATAATAGGCTTCGAATTGAAAGTCAATTCAGCCAAGACCATCTCGTAAAGCCGCACTACCTCCTCGGTGCCAAGAGCCACGTCGTCGTCAGAGGAAACCCTAACCTCCTCTTCCCGCTGCTTCAAGAGAGCCCTAAACCTCTCCAGTATCGAGGGGGGCGGTGGCCTCTGCGGCGGCTCATTAGAAGTAACAGCCCTCGGAAACGAGACGGTCCTAGAGTTTTGAGGAATCTTCTCGGATTCCATCTCCATTCGGTCTGGGAAGCAATGGGTGTGGATTAGGGCTCCGAAGAATCATGAGAAAAATTAAAGATTGAGTAATTAGGGTTTGGGGTTTGAAGCATCGAATCGGATGGGGAGCAGTGCAAGAAGTAGAGGGAGGTTTCAATTTTTGTTTTTTGTTTCGTGCCCTTAACGGGCGTTTGGTCCATAGAGATTGGTGGCAGTATTTCAGTTAAGATGGACGGTTGAGAATGTTTCGGCTCTTCCAGATCGGGTAACGGAGTCGGTGTCAGTATCACACTTTAACGAACTTATTTGTATACGTGGCGTGTCGTCATAACTCGCTCGCACCTAATTTCAAGGTGCTAGCGACCGCACCCAAATATCGTTATAAGCACCAGCATCTCATCTCATCAAGGTCGTCCCACAATCTCCTCTATTCGGATTGATCGTTGCTTCTTTCACTTCTTCCCTTGCAAAATTGTTGCTGATTTTTTGACAAACCATCCCTAATTCTCAAATTTTGGAAGCGTAGAATTTATTATATAGCATATAAATTGATGAAAAAACCTCTAATATGAAAAAATAAAGAAAACAACATTACATAAGAAAAGCTACTATTAGAATACTATAGTATCCTTCCAATCACCAACTGACTTTTCTGAGATGTTCTTTTTGGGCTTTAAACCCTAGGATTTTGTTATTAATCATGGTGTTGTGCTGCAAATTGGCACGTAAAAAAGCAGTTTTATAGTGTGAGATTGACAGTATGGTAGGATGGGTGCTATTTTTGGTTCACGACATATTAATAGAGCAATGACACAAAAATCTTGAAACTCCGACAAACAATTATGGTACCTATGGGCAATCAGTATTTATGTAAAAGATCATTATTACATATCTTAGAATAAGTGTCATCTCTCTAGCCAGTAGTGGATTCAATTACAACGAACTTGGATCCCAACAAGTAGTGCCTCCAAGTCCGCAAGCAAGCCCGATGGCAAGTTTTCTTGGCCGAGTTTGATTTTGAGATGGTGTACAAACCCGGCAAGGCGAACTTAGTGGCGGATGCGCTAAGTCGAAAAGTGGAGCTAGCCGCAATGTCTCAACCTTGCTTTCCTTTGAGTGACCGAATAAAGAAGGGGCAAGATCATGATCCACAAGCCAAGACCTTGGTGGA
>CAODLS010619995.1:0-19847 GCA_948243855.1 Flueggea neowawraea
TCATTTGCTATTATTCTTAGGTTGGGTTAAGCTTAAATTCTGTGTTTTGGAAACACAATTTGTAATAAGCAAAGTATTTGATTGAAGATTGTATAGGTTTCTTTGTTGAGCCTTTGAAAACAATAGTGATTTGCTAGTGAAACTTAGAAAACTAGTAGATAGGTTTTTCCTTGCTTTGGTTCCTTAAAAAAAAAAAGAGGTTGAAGGTTTCTTAATTTGTTTCCTGCAAAAACTAGAGGTGTAACGATTTGCTTATTGAACCCGTAAAAATAAGTAGTGTAAACGGTTTCCCTCCACTCGAAAGTGAGGAGATAGTGAATTGAAATTCTTGAGTGGATCTCAAGAAGTGGACATAGGTAAAAGATGACCGAACCACTATAAATTGAGGCTTTGTTTTCTCTCTCCATACTCTATTTACTTCACTTTATATTTGTGAATTAATAGTTTTATTATTTTCACATTTATACTTTGATTTTACTTGTTGTAAGTTTTGTTATTTATTTTAATTTGTAAAATATTTTCAACAAAGTTTTTAACGTGCTAAAAATTCAATTCACCCCTCTTGGATTGTCATTCTTATTGAGACCGAATCTTACATTTTCTACCTCTTTTCTTCCAATTTTTTCCTTTCAATTTTTAACAACTTTTCACTTAATTAATCAACTTAATTACTTCCAAAAATTTTATTAATCACCCAATTAACATTTAAAACATAAAATTTAGTTTTCTAACATAAAAATTATTTTCCAAAATAAATAAAAAATTATTAAAAATTAATCCAAAAATACCAATTATTACATATTATTTTCCAAATTCAATAGGAAAATTTCCAAAATAAATTTCTTAAAAATTCAGGATATTACAATCATCATGTCATGTTATTATTATCTATAGTAGAATTGAAGAGGACGAGCAGAGTTGTAGATTGTAGTTGATGTTTGGTCAAATCGTTCACATGCTATGACTAGAAAACGTTTTTTTTTTGGGTGTAAATATCACTAGAAAAAGTTATCGTCATAAATTTAATTATTTGATAAGATAATCAGTAATTTGTGAATGAAAAGTTGACAAATCATAAGTAACTAATTAATAGTGTATTATTTTTTTTTAATTTCGTATAGTGCTACCCAACTTTTAATTCTTGAAATGTTTCAGCTTTTCTTTTTTTTTAAAAAAAAAATCTAATGATTTTAACTATATGGAAATTGGGTTAAATTAATGTCAAGATCAGGATTTTTTTTTGACAAAACGAAGAAGGTAGGGCTATGTTAAGTCTAGAAAATGGTTTTCTGTTTTGTTTATATTTTTTAAAAATTAAAAATATTTAGAAAATATATTTGCTAATTTAAAAAAATAACAATTTTGTTTAATTTTTTCATCTCTATTTTCTAGTTTTTTATAAAACAATAAAAAAATTTCTCAACTAAACAACCCCTTAGATAACACATGTTTTCTTGATAAGAAAAAGTGATACGTGTTTATTAAAAAATTGATTATTGGAGTTTTTTTGTTATAGTATTAGTGATTAAATGTTGTTATTTTTCTATTTTAAATGGATATCGTCACTATTGACAATAGCGCATATATTACTAAAAATTGTCATAATTACTCAAAAAAATATAAAGGAAATTACCCTCCATGTCATCTTTTTATATTTTAATTTACAAACAACACCCAAAATTAATACATTTACTAAAATATAACAATCTCATTTTAATTTTCTTAAATAACACAATACTAACACCCCTCTTTTTTGTTCTCTCTAATCTCTCGTCTCTCTCTCTCTCTCTCTCTCTCTCTCTCTCTCTCTTTCTCTCTCTCCACACAAACCCTAGCTTCTCTCTATCCACTCTCTTCCTCTCTCTCCTAGTGTCCAACTCCTCATATCCATACGCCTTCTCTCTCTTCTCCCTCTCTCTCTTCATCTCACTCACAGGAATGCTCGTCGTCTCGTCGCACCTCTTCATTGATAGCTCATTTCAAGTTCGGCGTCCGAGATCTGCATGATGGGGCTATAGGCAAATCGACCTCTGTCGTTGTTCCCTCTCTCTTCGTCACTCCTCTATAGCTTTCTTTTTTCTGTCTTGTTTTTATTTTTTTTATGTGTTTCGTTGATGATTTTCGGTTTTTGCGTATTGGCCTCCACGAAAGAATACAAATATTGTAAAGGAGGAGATGGTGTAATGTCAGAATCGAAAGGCGAAGACTGCGGCTGTGGAGATGACGGGATGTCAGAATTGAAAGGCAAGAAGGAGAACAAAGATGAAGGAGACGTCATATGGTATCAGGAATGAGATTCTTGTGATTTCTTGGAGGAAAACGACGTCGTTTGAGGCAGAAGAAGAGGAGTCTCTGATGACGACCATTGACCATTGCTTGGAGCTACATTTAGGGATGGGACCCATTGAGTGGAGGCGTTGTTTTGAATGCTCTGTTTGAATTAAGATTTGAATGCTCTATTTGTGTGAAGTTTTGAATGCTTGAAAGGTTTGCAAGGAAGGAAGAGAAGGAGGATTTCAGTGATGGAAATTGAAATTAGAGAATGCAAAGAAGAAGAATTAATCCACGATCCGAATAGTTTGTACTCGTTTTGTATTCCCTTTTGTACTCGTTGTGTACTCGCTTTGTTCTTGGGTTGTTCTTATTTGTACTCACTTTGATGTTATTAATTGTAACAAATTATAAAACAATACCCACAGCTAATTAATTATTTGAAAAATTCTAAACAACATCAAAGTGAATAGAATGAAATAACACAACAAAAATGGGGAATTTTAGTGAATGTACTCATGTTGTACTCATTATGTGAGCATTTTTAGTGAATGTATTTGCGTTGTACTCGTAATTTTATTAAGTCATAACAAATACTAAACTTCCAATTCCTAATATTTATGTTTTAATATCATTTTTTTCATTATGTACTCGATTTGTACTTTTATTGTACTCGTTTTTATAGACATTTGTTGATGTAATTAATAAGTCTTAAATAAGTTGTACTCTCATCGTATCAGTATGTACTCGGGTTATACTCCACATATACTCTGTCCTTGCTGGTCAATAGAGCCTTCATAACACTACTTTGTACTCGGGTTGTACTCCATATGTACTCGAGTTGTACTCTATATTCGAGTTGTACTCTGTACTCGAGTTGTACTATTCCTCACTGGCTTAAATGGTTTGGTTAAAGTGCAGTGAACTTTCTGACTCGTGGTCAACACGTGGTCAAATTATTATATTTTTGAATATTTTATGCCATGTTTTCATTTTTTGTATATTTTTCAAATATTACTGTATTTGAGAAATTCTATTTGTTTTATTGCCTGTTTGTGGTAATCACCCAAATATATATATATATATATATATATATATATATATATATATATATATATATATATATATTAAAAAGCGCAGGTGCTATACTAATCACCGATTATAGGGTAAGTTAAAAACCTAGGCAACTCCAGTACCCCTCTCTTCTTAATATTTTGTAAATCTAATCCTTCGAATCCTATTTATTACTATGATATATAAGTTATTTAAATTCTTGAATTTACGTATATTCATTTTAGAGTAAATAAATTAACATAATTCAAACTTTGAAGTTTCTATTAAGTATAACTTGTATTTTTAAAAATGATACTATAATTTTCGAGTTTTATTTCAAATCTGTCTCAGCCTTTGTGTGCTATTTATATCTATCATTTAATATCACGTTGTTGATGATGTGTCAAGCTTATGTGGCAACTTTCAGGCTCATTAAAAAAATTCAAAACGCTGCCACATAACTAAAACAACGTCGTTTGGATGAAGGTTTACAATTTTTTAAGAGAAGAAGTGCCGTCATTTTAAATAGGATTCAATACGAAAATAGAATTGACTTCTCCTTAAGAGACCTATTGTTTCATATCTATATAAATATATAAGGGGAAACACCTCCCTATTTATCTAATTTTTCAGAATTTTGAATTTTTTAATTATTTCAATGTTTCTAATTAATGGTGAAGGACACTTCCATTTCTTTGCTTTCATGTTCTACCCTTTCAATTTCCCTTTCTATATATTTACCGTATTCCACCACCTCTGTGCCTTTTGAATGAAAAATTGGTACAAATTGATTTTACTTGTGTCCACTTGGTGTCTTTTGAGCAACGTATCCCGGTTTCCGTCATTCATTTTCTACTTACGCGCCACCAAAAACATTCACTCTTCCGTTACCGTGGCGCTTAATCAACGATACGGACGTGGCGCAAGAACTAGGCAACAAAAGGATCAAAGACGTTAGCTGCCTTTGCTCCTTATCGGATCCCAAACTCGTAAGTTGGTTACCGTGGCGCTTAATCAACGATAATAGAATGTTGAGTGTATCTGATATGAATGAAGTATATGCAAATTATGTGTTAAGCCTTGTAGTTAGAATTATTGTTTAGGTTAATCAAGGAGTAATCATTGCGACTTCATTACCAATTCAGTCCAATTGTTTTGGATGAAAGAATCATGAGGTGCTTCTGAAATTCTGTCCTTTCATTTTATTTTGTCTCAGAATCCACCACCACATGCGATTCTATTGCACTCACCACCCGTGCTCGGAAAGTGTTAGTCAGTAGGTCTAATTGAGGTGACACATTCTTACAACTCCATCTCGAAATGTACAAATTGTGCTGATGATAACCTAACCCATATGCAATGCATTACAGTTTTGATTGTACTAGGAAAAATTCATAACAAACCGTGAATTTGTGTATCCATTTTCCAATAGGTTTCTGAAAAATTGTTTCATTTATAGCTCATTGTAATCATATCTATTATGGGTTTCTTTTCCCTCCATCGATTTCTTTTGCAGGTCATTGGTTTGTTAGTGGTGAGTCACTTTTCCACTATTTTATTCTCTGACTGTTTATACATAGATGAATTAAAAATATACTGTGTCATTACTTTGATGTACACTATAGCTGCTAGAATCTTTTCTCGTATATTGAGGATGGACACATTTTTGGAATTTTGATATTCTTGTGGAAGGTTCTTAAGCTTGAAAGATATGTGGGTTAAAGTCAAGGGCTTGGTGTTCACTAAACAGAGGAGGAAGGTTCTTAAGCTTGAACGACATGTGGCTTAAAGGCAAGGGCTTGGTGTTCACTAAACAGAGAAGGAACGTTCTTAAGCTTGAGCCTTGAGCAATATGTGGCTTAAAGTCAAGGGTTTGGTGTTCACTAAACAGAGGGAGTAGAGGCATGGGATGGTTCAGTTTGAAAAACATAATGGAATGGAATGGTTTGGTTTCCATGTGGTATGTTAAATTCAGTAGTTTATCACTGCAGGATGTCAATCAGCAAAGGCCTTCATTAAGAGCTTATAGCTAAGGATCTACATGGCTTTGGATGTAAGTTCCTACGCTTCGACTGTGTGTTACTTGTTGGGCCTAAAAACACAAATATACCTACACAAGTAAATAAATGGTACAAACATTTAACGTGGTTCAATCCTTCAATAGAATTGCGTTCACAAATTACACTAAAATAAATATTACAATTTTTGAACGGACAAAATTGTTAAAATTCTCGCATTACAATTTTTGGACGGACAAAATTGTTAAAATTCTCACATTACAATTTTTAGACGGACAAAATTGTAAAAACCTTCGCAGACACCAAACCCCAAGTTACACATCTAGTTAACTAATTTAGGATTTGTGGTACCTAACAACTTGGGCTCAATGTCTATTTATAGGGGAGAGATCCCTTCCCAACTTCACACCTAAGCAATGTGGGATAAACATCTTTCCAAATTCCTCTCCTACTTGATGTGTGATTTGGAGAATTATCGCAACAAATACTCCCTCTATCAAAATTTTCACATATCTCAACAGTTTCAGAAAACTGAACTCTTTTGCAGTCTTCGTCTTCTTCGTTGTAGTCGACATATTCTCTATAGCTTTGCTTCTCATCTTCCTCTATTCTCCTGTCTGGAACGAGCATTGTCTCTGATACCACTTGTTGGAGTCCAAACACACAAATATACCCACACAAGTAAACAAATAATATAGAAAAAGAGAACAAAAGAGAAACAATTTTTTTTTAACGTGGTTTGATCCCTCAATATACCTATGTCCAAAACTACACTAAAATAAATATTACAATTTTTGAATGAACAAAATTGTTAAAATCCTTGCATTTCAATTTTTGGATAGACAAAATTGTAAAAACCCTTGTAGACACACAAACTCAAACCCAAGTTACACCTCTAGTTAACTAGTTTAGGATTTGTGGTACCTAACAACTTAGGCTTAATGTCTATTTATAGGGGAGAGACCCCTTCCCAACTTCACACCTAAGCAATGTGGAACAAACATCTTTTCAAATCCCTTTCCTACTTGATGTGGAATTTGGAGAGTTATTCTAACAAATCCTCCCTCTACCCAAATTCTCACATATCTCAATAGTTTCAAAAAATTGAACTCTTTTGCAGTCTTCGTCTTCTTCATTGTAGTCAACATATTCTCTGTAGCTTTGCTTCTCCTCTTCATCTTTTCTCCTCCCTGGAGCGAGCCTTGTCTCTGATACCACTTGTTGGGGTCCAAACACACAAATATACCCACACAAATAAACAAATAATATAGAAAAAGAGAAGAGAACACAATTTTTTTTAACGTGGTTCAATCCCTCAATATACCTTCGTCCAAAAACTACACTAAAATAAATATTACAATTTTTGAACAAACAAAATTGTGAAAACCCTTGCATTACAATTTTTGGATGGACAAAATTGTAAAAACCCTCGCAGACACACAAACTTAAACCCAAGTTACACCTCTAGTTAACTAGTTTATGATTTTTGGTACGTAACAACTTGGGCTTAATGTCTATTTATAGGGGAGTGACCACTTCCCAACTTCACACCTAAGTAATGTAGGACAAACATCTTTCCAAATTCCTCTCCTACTTGATGTGGGATTTGAAGAGTTATTCCAACAAATATTCCCTCTGCCCAAGTTCTCACATATCTCAATAGTTTCAAAAAATTGAACTCTTTTGCAGTCTTCGTCTTCTTCGTTTTAGTCATCATATTCTCTGTAGCTTTGCTTCTCCTCTTCATCTTTTCTCCTCCCCGGAGCGAGCCTTGTCTCTGATCCCACTTGTTGGGCTCAAACACACAAATATACCCACACAAGTAAACAAACAATATAGAAAAAGAGAACAGAATAGCACACAATTTTTTTAATGTGGTTCGATTGCTCAATATACCTACGTCCAAAAACTACACTAAAATAAATATTACAATTTTTTAACAAACAAAATTGTTAAAACCCTTGCATTACAATTTTTGGACGGACAAAATTGTAAAAACCCTCGCAGACACAAAAACCCAACCCCAAGTTATACCTCTAGTTAACTAGTTTAGGATTTGTGGTACCTAACAACTGGGGCTCAATGTCTATTTATAGGGGAGAGACCCCTTCCCAACTTCACACCTAAGCAATGTGGAACAAACTTCTTTCTAAATTCCTCTCCTACTTTATCTGGGATTTGGAGAGTTATTCCAACAATTCCTCTCTATCCAAATTTTCACATATCTCAATAGTTTCAAAAAATTGAACTCTTTTGCAGTCTTTGTCTTCTTCATTGTAGTCAACATATTCTCTGTAGCTTTCCTTCTCCTCTTTCTCTTTTCTCATTCCTGGAATGAGTCTTGTCTCTGATACCACTTGTTAGGGCCCAAACATACAAATGTACTCACACAAGTAAATAAATAATAGAGAAAAAGAGAAGAGAACACAATTTTTTTAACGTGGTTCGATCCCTCAATATAGCTACGTCCACAAATTACACTAAAATAAATATTACAATTTCTGAACGAACAAAATTGTTAAAACCCTTGCAGACACACAAACTCAAACCCAAGTTACACCTTCAGTTAACTAGTTTAGGATTTGAGGTACCTAACAACTTGAGCTTAATATCTATTTATAGGGGAGAGACCCCTTCCCAACTTCACACCTAAGCAATGTGGGACAAACATCTCTCCAAATTCCTCTCTTACTTGATGTGAGATTTGGATAGTTATCATAACAAATGCTCCCTCTACCCAAATTCTCACACATCTCAATATTTTCAGAAAACTGAACTTTTTTAAACTCTTCGTCTTCTTCGTTGTAGTTGACATATTCTCTATAGCTTTGCTTCTCCTCTTCCTCTATTCCCCTGCCTGGAACAAGCATTGTCTCTGATATCACTTGTTGGGGCCTAAACACACAAATATTCCCAAACAAATAAATAAGTAATAGAGAAAAAGAGAAGAGAAAATATTTTTTTTAACGTTGTTGGATCCCTCAATAAACCTACGTCCGCAAACTCTAGTAAAATAAATATTACAATTTTTTAACGGACAAAATTGTTAAAACCCTCGTATTACGATTTTTGGAGGGACAAAATTATAAAAGCCCTCTTAGACACACAAACTCAAACCGAAGTTAAACCTCTAGTTAACTAGTTTAGGATTTGTGATTCCTAACAACTTGGGCTCAATGCCCATTTATAAGGGAGAGACCCATTGCCAACTTCACACCTATGCGATGTGGAACAAACATCTTTCCAAATTCCTCTCCTACTTGATGTGGAATTTTGGGAGTAATCCCAACACTTGCACAGTTGCATTGAATACATTTTTTCTTTTTACACAATAAAAATAAGGGAGCATTTGTTGTTTTGTGTGTCATTAATTTTCTTTATTAAATGGATTTTCTAAGGTATGAGAAGAGAGTGATCACAAATTAATTAGATTCTTAGAGCTTTCTCGATCAAAAAATTTGTGCTATGAACTTGTGCTTCTGAGTCTGAATGGCATGATCAGTCCATTGTTTCTTCTATTCTGTGTATTCTTGAAAGAATTTTATTTAGTTGTGATATGATAGATTTAGGATCTCAACATCAACAAGTAGGCTTGATGGGATCATCTGCTCATTCATATAAGTTAACTTATCCTCCAGCACCGAGCCCTCTTACGTGTTGACACAATAATCACTCTAGACAAGGGTGAGTAGAGTGATTGAAACTTTATTTCAATCTTGCACAATTACAAACAGTTGAAAACGATATTAGTAGCAAAGGTGTATGTGTATACTGGTGTTAATCAAAATAAACAAAAATAACAATAAGAGAGATAAAAGAGAAGAGTTCAAACATAAGGAAATATAGTGGTCGGCCAATTTTCGGTGCCTACGTCCACTACTTAAGTTTTCCACTTAGACATTTCCAATAATGCCTCCAATAAGATCTTTACATCAACTTCTAGTCTTTATCCTTTGCTGAGTGGCCAACCATTTTGTTTTTGCAACTCACAACAAACCAATGTTGTTTTACGGATGATAACTAACCACGTGTGTTTTTTCAGCTTACACATAACCTTACAACTTCACTTTCCAAGCTAAGTGAGAACTTCTCTTCACTAGTTGATTTCAGTTAAACTAAAAACCTAAAGGCTACTGGCAATCAACCCCTTTAATGGAATATCTTAATTCAAATACAAGTATGAGAATAACAATAAAGTGTTTACAAGTGGCCAACAATGGTCAACCCCTTTGATCGCAATATCTTCATTCAAATACAATTATGAGAATAACAATAAAGTGTTTACAAGTGGCCAACAATGGTGGGACCCTAGGATGAGAGATGAATAAAATCTACTCAAATAATCTAAATCAATTAAAATTCAATTTGAAAACCATTTGTGTGCCTTTTGTACACTAGTTTTACACCGTTTGTGCAACTATTCGGAAAAGGCTACGAAAATATATTTCTCGTGATTTTTCATCAATTTCTCGCGAGAACTTAATTTCTTGTGAAAGCTTCCAATATCTCGTCTGTGGGTGCAGAGTCAGATAATTTGCAATTAGTTTGACCTTTGTTACTAGTTTTAGGAATGAAAATCTGGCAATTTTTATGAGTATAAAAGTGCACTTTTCCCAAAAACATTGCCAACCATACCTCAGGGGCTAACAAGAGGATTGTACCCCGGCAACATTATTTAGCCAAAAAAAAAAATTAAAGAAAAAGAAGAACTAGACATAGACCTGCATGTAATACGTCAAAGACATTATACATGCAGATATGTGGAGAAAACAGATATGTGGAGAAAAAGTAGTAGCTAAAGTTAAAAAGTGAAGTGGAGTGCTTTGTTACCATATGAACAAAATTGAAACGGAAATAAATGGACGAGGATGAAATCCACAAATCTTTCTTATACTGGTTTAATTCCAACTGCAAGTCAAGGAGAGATATTTTAATTCGATTATAATATTTAATATGCTTTCTAACTAACGGTCATGAATGATGAAATGAACAGGTGCACGTGGAATGGAATACCTAACTCCAAATTGATTTTCACTTATATATATATATATATATATAGAGAGAGAGAGAGAGAGAGAGAGAGAGAGAGAGACAGAGAGAGAGAGAGATCATATTATATTTATTTGCTTTATGAGATGTGCTACTCTTTTAAAATGTAAAAGTCTTTTTGAAGTTTAAGGAATTGATTTGTGTCGGTACCTAACTCCATTTTCGTTTGGTAACATTTGTAATTTTGGCTTATAACCTCATGTCTCGGAGTCGTACCCTCGTAGTACGGCGAATGCATTTTGAATTAAGCATGGTTCTTGTGATAATTATCTAGTACACCACTAATACTTTCTAATATTTATTACACACAATCAACCTATGTATATTGTATGTCCACTTTTATGTAATTTGTCATTCATTTCTTAAAATTTTAAATTCAGACTTTAATCTATTATACATATTTTCTTTTTCTCCCGTCTCTTTCTTTTTTCATTTGTTCTCCATCTTTCTCTCTCTCCTCTCTCCTCCATTACTGCTATCTCTTTCTCTCTCTCTCTCTCTCCTCCTTCTCCTTCATCACCTCTACTCTCTCTTTCTTTCTCTCTCTCCTCCTTCTCCTTCGTCACCTCTACTTTCTCTATCCTCCTTCTGCTCTTTCTCTTCCCCTCCATCGTGGATCTCTATCTTTTTGTTTTTGCATCGGAGAGGCGATGACGATGTGGTTGACGACGCGATCTATTACTTGTCGTTGACAACCCGATCTGATGACTCGACGGAGTGGGAGATCCAAATAGAAGTTAAAAATTATGGTGTTTTGTTTATATGTTGTTTATATTTGTTTAAATGTTGTTTATAAACAACATTTAATCAATTTCGATCATGATATAAACATGAAACATATAAACAAATATAAATAACATATATAACATATAAACAGATATAAACAACATATAAACAAATATAATCAGATATAAATAACATATAAGCATATATAAACAACATATAAACAAATTTTAAAAAATCTGTAAAATGTAATTTAGAAATTTTGCTCTATAGGCCGTTTTCGTAAAATTTGCCAACATATTTAAAGTTCACGTTGAATCCCTAATTGATATTTTTGGGTGTGGTATATATGCAAATGGCCCATGGTTCTTTGTGGATTCGTTGGGCTTTGGGTTCAGTCGATATTTGGTTCTTAGTTTAATGTATTTTGGTTTTTGGATTTATGGCTGGCTTATAGACCAAAGTGCAACAAAATCCTAAAAGATTAACAAAGACATGTAGCTTCATCGAAAGGCACGTTAGCATCACCGAAATTTTCAGTGAATCTTTGCTAGGTTTCTTGGATTTTCCTCCCAAAAGCGTCAATTGTAGCTTCCTGTTCAATATCCATAAAATTACTCATCTTAGATCCGAATTTCCAGCTTCGCTTGGCCTTTAATTACTACAAGAAATTTGTCTATTCTCTACGTTGGAAATTGTAGAAAAATGTGCCCTTCTCATAGGCAAAGATTATTTGCTAAAAAAAAAAAAGGACAAAGCGCAGACAATTTCAAGTTAGTAAATATTTTCGCCCACGTTTTTTCATTTCATGGAGAAAGATGGAACAATTGCCTATGCTTTTTATTGTAGCTAAACATCACCCAAATATGTGGTTGGTTGTTGTGAATCATAGAGATATGAACAAATTCTCTACGAAAAAAATCGTAGGGAATGATAAAATTTTTGTGTAGGAAACAAAATCGTAGAGAATTATTGTTATTGGCTACAACAAGATTTCGTGGGGATTTTTTTTTTACCTACGAAAAGTTTTATCGTAGAGAAAGGAGTTGTTTCATGATATTTTGCATCTTCGTCTATGCAAACTATATTGAACATAATTAATCGTAAACAAGGGTAAATTACATTACTTGTCAAAAATGTGAATTACATTCAAGATAAAATGGCAATGTTTGTACATTAATTTGAAATAAGCAACAAATAAAAGTTTGTTTCCCATCAACATAGAACTTTACACTAATATAATAGTCAAGGATAAAATCATGTCTCACACTCTAACAATCAACATGAGATGGATTTTTGCGTTCCTGCAAAGAACAAGATCAGCTCCATCTTGAATTGCTGAAACCTCATTGAAATCAGTAATTGGCCTAAAAATAAAGTATGTGCTCCCTATGAACACAATATGTAAGAGGTAAACAATGCTTAAGCCTTAAGATACAAATAGTTAGATTCAGCTCAGGTAACCTAAATTCTGGCGCTAGTCATATTTGGTTCTACAAACTAGCATCATTTAAAGTGTTAAACAACAAAGGCTAACATTACTACTAAGACAAAATCTTAAGCTGGTCCAATTGATAGCAATAAAATCCTCAAACGCACTACTGCAAAATACGACAACAAAATGCTTACCTAATACCAAAAGGCATTTACAAACCTTCTACCTTGCAGCCCTCTCAAAAGTCCATGAACACGAACATAAATTCCAAGTCTATGAAGAAAAAAAATAGAATAGCATCAATAATGCAGATTTCAAAAAGAAGAAATTGTTAAAGTTTGAACATGATAGCAAGCCTACTCTATGGAGACACAAACTTAAAGCCCCCAATTCTGACATCACAAGAGAAATATTAACATATTACCAATAAAAAAAATATTAACACATAACCCTGCACCTTCATATGTAAAACAACATAATGACGGAGGGAGGTGGGGTCGGGCGGGTCGGCCTACTCCACCGGCTCACCTCCCCCCTAATAACACAACCCTCACAGCCCTGCTAACCCTTCCGCCCACCATTGAATTAAAGAAAAAAGAGAAATCTCATTCGACGTTCACTTTCCACTGCCTTCCGTCCGTCGATCATCATTCCGTTGCCGCCTCCACCTCCACCAAATCCTGGCTTTACCACTATACCAAATAGAACATTTGTTTTAAAGGCAAAATCACAGGTATATTTGCATCATCAATTCAAAATATTTTAATAAATAAAGATACGATAGACCATTAACATGTCCAAAAAAAAGTTTATGATGACAAAATTCACAAGAAATTTTATTTCTGCTCGAAGAAGGAAAAAAAAAAAGGAAAATAGGCCATCTCATGCACAATAAAGTTGCCAAAATATGGCCTTCATCAACCTTTTCAATGTCAATCCTGATACTCCTTGTACATCCACTGGCAGCAAGTTCTTTGTCAAGAAATTCAGCAGATCTTGATATTGAAGAAAAGGCATGAAAATCACTGGCATATACCAAACATACAGTATTCCTAGCAAGAGAATACATTTTTCAGATCGAATGAATGAATTTAATTTTTCATTCATTCTTATAGTTACAAAAAAAAATCAAGATTAGTAATATGTGTAAAAAGAGCCATGCTGAAAAATTTGGAGATGCATTCGACATCATGGTCAAAGTACCTGAGATGTTGGAAGATGTTACAAAATTAGGACATAACAACTAAAACATGATTTACATATTTGAAATCTCAGCCAATAGAGAGTATGGCAAATTTGTTATAAACAAAGGACAATGGTGCAATGACATACCTTTTTTTTTTTCCTAAAGTAAAGTCTGTAGATTTCTTATTTTTGATTTGGTTCCTTAGGCCTATAATTAAAATGTAAAAGTCTAATTAGTTTGGAATACAGGTTGATTGTAGCCGCACTTCCAAAGAAGCCACAGTTGTTAGCGCAAAGAATGGGATGCTCTGGAGCTTGGCAGGGACGGAGGGAGACCAGGTGTTGAGCCGCAAGTGCACGATTGTTCAAGTAGTAAAATTATCGTTCTCACAAGGATTATGGATTTATCCACTAATCAATTTAGTTTTAATTTATTTGAGAGAATAAAAAATAAGATGGTTAATAAACTAAAAGAATCCAAGCATAAAATTAAAACTCAACTAATACTCTAACAAGCAATCAAGTTCACAACTTAGGAATTAACACTATCCATATTCCCTCTTAGTCTTTCAATTGGGCTTATTGATGCTAAGACTCTAGATATCCAATAATTTTAGTTATCATCCCTCAAGCTATAACTAACTATCAAATTAGATAACAAGAGTGAAATTCTAATCTCTCAATTACCAATTCCAAATTAAGTTATGCCAATTGACACATTAAGCAATCTTTCTAGCAATTAGTTAATCCTCACGATCTCTCAATGATTCTTAACTAACCCGATGTTTATAGGTTTATTATGCTACACCTCTCATTGCACACATAACACAAATAATTTAATTCAATCTTTCAATTGTAATTAGAACAATGAAATGCTACAAACACTGCATAGATTTTATTAAACCAAAAAAGATAAACCTTAAAGGAATGCTTCAAGAGTTAATTCCTACAAATTATTTAGCTATCCATAGAAACAAAATAACAACAATCATCAATTCGATCAAAATAAACAAGAAGTAGATAGGAGAAAGAAGAACTCTTTGCCATTGCTTGAACTCTTCTCCTCGATCTTGGCTTCAAGACTTTACTCTTGCTCTTCTTCAGAATGAATGGAAATGATGATGTGTTGTGACTTGTGTTGTGTATTATTTTGGGATGTTGTTGTATATCAATTCCCATCCAAGAGGGGGTTTTTATAGCATTCTCCTAGCGTACCGTCTTAAATTGGCCAATGAATGAGTTTTAGTGAACCTTAGGTAGGTTACAATTGAATCACTCTTTAGTTTCTCCAAGTGAAATCTGTCCTTGCTAGTTGTCCAATCTCTCAATTGAGACACTGCTTACAACCTTTCTTTTGTCATAGTTGAGACGTTTGTCTCAGTTGAGACAAAAAGCTATGCACATCAATGCTATCTTTAATTGCCTTTTTTAAGAGTTTCCACCTACACCAAATGTTATTCAACACACAAGTAACCACAAAAACCCACTTCTTGACCAATTAAAAATCACAATTAAAAACCACCATTAAACACATTAAAAATGGACAATAACTTAAAATATCCATAAAGACACATTTATTCTAAAAATAACTCCTACAACCCACTAATTCATGCATTAACACTCATGAAACAAAACATTAACACATATTAAACACCACAAAAATAATCAAAAAACACAATTATTACCAGGGTTGGTGGGGGCACGTGCCCCTACCTGCCACCGGCCAGAACCCCCTTATTAGGGGGTTCCTCCATCCCTGGTGTTGTAGCGTGCCCCCTTCTCACTTACAGGTGAGGGGGAGGCACCATTAGAGTTGGGGAAGGGGTTGAAGACAAGCCCTCCCTGACTCTTTGTTTTCTAGGTCTGTTGTTCTCTTCCAGTTCAAATCCAAGTCAAAAGAATCCAATTCCTAGCTCGTAGTGATTCGACTCATCAACCTGCTCCATAAAACACAACATATAATATAATCCATGAAACAACTAATAAGCCATGTTTAAACTCACAAATCACAAGAAAATTATACACAAATTATGAGCATTAACACGCTTCATCAATTATTTGAGTAATTTTAGAATTAAGCAGGCAAAAAGATAAACTATTTTTTTAAAATGAATGTTGGAGTGATTTAAAAAAAAATTGAATGTTGGAGTAATTTAGGAATGGGGAGTAAACAATTTTACAATTAAAAAGAGTTAACTTAGTTAATAATAATTAAAACTTTTTTTTTATCTAAGAGTAACCTAACTCTTTTTTTTTTCATTTTTTTATCCACAACATAGCATAGAAGTGAGATAATTACTTTACTTTGTGGTAGGTAGAAGATGAGAAAATCATATAAATCCCATACAAAATTGGGCGAATTCAAGTTGAAAGATATATAGGTGTTGTAATTTATATATCCATATCAAGCAGCTGAAGTGAAATGACTTTGCAGTAACTTACTCATCAATCTTATTTGATATGCTCATCATACCTACATAAATTAAAGTCATGTCAGCCATTATTAAAGATGTTGGAGACCATGATTTTTCCATATTAGTTGATGGGGCCCAGGATAGTTCAGTGAATGAGCAAATAACCTTTGTTTTGATATATGTAAATAACCTTGGAGAAGTGATCAAACATTTAATAGGAGTTGTACATATTAGCGATACTTCTGCTTACTCCTTGAAAAATGTCGTTAATAATTTTTTTGACAAAACATGGATTATCAATTTCCAAACTTAGAGGACAAGGATATGATGGGGTTTCAAATAAGCGAGGAGAGCTTAATGGACTAAAAACGCTCATTTTGAATGAGAACCCATATGCATGGTATGTTCATTGTTTTGCTCATCAACTCCAACTTGTTGTTGTGTCATTTTCCTAGGAGATCTAGTATGTCAGTCAATTCTTTGATTATGTTTCCATGATTGTCAATATGGTTGGTGCTTCTTGCAAAAAAAAAAGATGCTCTTGACAAAAGCAACATGAATAAGTGTTGCAACGTTTACAAATAAATGAAATTTCAAGTGGAACGGGAATGCATCAAGAAACAAGCTTAGCTCAACTGGGAGACACACGTTGGGGTTCACATCATAAAACCTATAATACCCCGCCCGTTAATCTTCTGTCCAATTCCAATAAGATCTTCTGTCGAACTTCGATTGAGTTCGATTGAGCCTCGTTTGTTTCTGAGTATATGATTGAATTTTGAAATGTTGATTGGTGTTCAAGTTGATGTTTTAACTATTAAGTATGTTAACGATGATGATTAGCAAGTTTGGGGTGTTAGATTTGCTTTGGGAGTGTTGGAGTTTGGAATAAAAGTGATTTTCAGAAAGTATTTTGAAGGGAAAATATTTTGGCTATTCAAAATTTGGAAATTAAATATTTTATTTTATTTATTCATTTAGTCAATTCAGTGACTGTCTATTGTCTGTCTTGATTGCGAAGGATTTCGAAATAATTTTTCTTTGAACTATTATTCTGTATTTAGTGTGTATATGTATATACATTATATCTGCATGCGATATTTTTGAAACGTTTTCAAAATGATTTTTTTGAGGCTCGAAGCCACTATGGAATGTCATCTCTCACTGGGTTCTTGCCCCGCTTCTTTTCCTTGTTTAATTTACTTCATCTTTCACGTATTCTTGATAGTAGTCGTTTGATCTCCCGCACTCAGTGAGTGCCCTATTGTTCGAGCCCTAATTTCTATTATGTTAGATGCTCCACACCGAGTAGTGGGTTATAACTTGCATTTGATAATGGTTATTTTTTTTTTTACTTATAATTATTTATTTTGTGTTTAATATCATGAATATATTCTATTATTATTCGAGATATTATTTTCAAAACTTATTATCTGTTAAACTGATTTTAATATGACTAATAAGCTGGTTAATAATAGTATTTGGGTATCAGTTCTGTTCTTCGAGGCTTGTGCTAGATGGACCGGTGATAGGGTGCATTTTAGACATATTTAATGTTGCATTTTGTGTTTATTTTGCATAATAAGCTGTTGTTATTCATTCCTTTTTATGTCTTTTTACTTCTTTGGTGTTTTAGATAGAATGTTGGTGAAACGTGAGAACTTGGAGCAATTTTGGGCATATTTCAGCATGGACCGCACTTTAGCATGACCATGCTAAAGCGATGTGGTGACTAGTTGACTACAAATGCATTGGATTGCAAGTTTTCACTATTGGGCCTCGGTTTTTTAGCCTCCAGGATGTGTATGAGGGTTGCTGACCTATTTTCACAACTGGGACAAAACAATTAACTTAGTTATTATTATTTTTAGCTATTTTTGGAGGGGAATTAGGTTTTCCTAATTAGGACACATATATATACTTTATTTTTGTGATTGGCGCCTCTCTCTCTCTCGTTCTTGTTCTGAGACACAACTTTAGGCAGCCACAAACTCCTCTTGATTTTTAGCTTTCATCTTTGATCATGTGTAACTAAACACCTAATTAGTCGAGGTATTTTCTGAAGTTCGATCCATTATAGTCGTGAGACTTTATTTTATTTGTTATAAAGTATTTTGAGTATTTATTCAATCTCTATCCTTAGTTCCTTTATTATTATTCATATTGATTGCATGATTGGGCCGGTTGTGTGATTAAATGAGTGGTATTTTGTTATTTAGGATTGATAGTGCATCACATTAATCCGAATCTAGGTAATGAGCAACGTGGATATATGTGGTTTGTGCATTATTCATTGTTGTGAGGTTGAATAATTTGGTTTAAATGAATCACAACGTTTCTAGTTTCACTAGCTAGGACATATGTCTCTTTAATTCGTACTGTTGCCATAGATTAAATCCTGTCAGTGCGTCCCGGGGGTTGTCTAGTGGTAAGGAAAATAGTATGTAGGGCGTCCCAGAGCTATCGATAAATTAAAAAGAGATTGGTTAATCGAGTGCGTCACCGTTAGCTATAACTCTATATAATCGAATGCTTAATAATTATCTTTTGTGTCTATGATCAACTGGTTAGATTGAACGAATGAAATACCTTAGCTAGGATTTCTCATTATCGAATTGCTGCTCATTTTTATTGCTGTGAATTATTTCTTAATTGCAAACTTTAGTTTTTGTTTATTTTGATTCTCGGCTTTGCTTACAAATTAATAAACTTTATTTGATTTTTCTGTTTCGACATTTAAGCATTTTTGTGTCGGTCTCTATGGTTAGACCCTGCTCACTGCTTTACTCATTATTTGTCTCCTGAGCAAGTTAACATTATTTTGGTGGGTTTGACACCCTATAAAATTTGGCGCCGTTGCCGGGGACGGGTATTTCAGATTTTTTTTATTTGCTTTACTACTAATCTTTTCTCTTTGTTGTGTGCATTCTTCTGTGTCTGCAGATAGTCTTCTGTACGATCCGAAGATAGAGAAGACTGCTAAATAGTTGAGAAGAGAAGCTAGATCACGCAGAGCACAAGCTTTTGGTTATGAGACTTTAGTGCCTGAACAGACTGAAAACATTGTTGATATTGATTTTGGCATAGAAATCGAGATGGATGACAATGTTCAAGCTTTGCCAAGGGGTCAAGCCAAAGCTCAACCTGAGCAAACTCTAAGGGACTTAGCTACGCCTTATGTTGCTTAACAACCTTAGTGCATTCAATAACAACCTTTGACTATTCCGTTTGAGTTAAAGTCTGGCTTGATACAACTCTTACTGAGGTTTCATGGGATAGAAAATGAGGATCCGAACAAGCACTTAAAAGAATTCCATGTTGCGTGTTCTAGCTTCATACCTCAAGGCATTCCAGAAGAGCAAATCAAATTGAGAGCTTTTCTCTTTTTCATTAACCAATTGAGCTAAGAAGTGGTTATTTTACTTACCACTAGGTTCAATTGATACATGGGCAAAAATGGTTCACTTGTTTTTGGAGAGGTTCTTCCTAGCTTATAGGGCCGCCAATCTTAGAAGAGAGATATGCAGTATTATATAGAAAGATACTGAGACTTTATACGAGTACTGGAAAAGATTCAAAAGGCTTTGTGCAAGTTGCCCACAATATGGTATTTCTGATCAACTTTTAATTCAATATTTTTATGATGTTCTTCTTCCTTTGGAACGCAGGATGCTAGATGCCGCAAGTGGTGGGGCAACA